>JAWNGG020000436.1:0-87835 GCA_036937485.2 Tetragonisca angustula
TTAAATATACTTAAAATTGGGAAAGTATTACAATTGTCGACATGCGTGGCACAGGTCATTCCAGCGCAAGGGGTTAAGTAAGCCTGGGAAATCATGTCTGTTTCAAAATTACTCTGTTTGAAATGTTAGATTATAATGTGATGAAATCCTGATCGAAAGATATTAGTTTTATTTAACAATGACTGGAAAAAATTGAAGAAGTTTCGCTTGAGTTTCCGCCTTAACTGGCAATCGAAAATCTTTTGTTCGCGAAAATATTCGAACAATTTTTCCATCAATACTAATGGAACCTAATGATTATATTGGTTTAAACAATCATCCATTAGATCTCAATATTGACTCTGACTACTTTCTACTAATTTAAATATATGACTAATATAAATAATTCTACTAATTTAAATATTTACAATAAATATTCCGTAACTTCCATGCTGCTATACTTTCAGGATTGGTATCCTGCAGACACAATCACAATAACGATGTTTCATTGCAGTGTCAAACTGAAATGTCAAACTTCTTTGCACGCGTAATATGCATACATGTGACTCGATGCGCGTCATAAAATTACTTTCAATCTAACTAAAGTGAGTCGAAGCGCCACTAACGGAATCGTGTGTGAATCTCGTTGCAGAAGAGCTATCCTGACGAATCCAGACCTGCTGTCCAGCACGCCGTGGTCCCGGCTGCTGGAGAACGATTTCTGGGGCACGCCCCTAAACGATCGAGGTTCGCACGGCAGCTACAGGCCTCTCTGCGTGGCGACCTTTCGTCTGAATCATCTGCTGGGCGGCCTGGAGCCGTGGGGCTATCACCTGGTGAACGTTGCGCTGCACGCCGCCTGCACGGTGCTCGTGGTCAGAGTTGCCAGAAAGGTAAATCACTCGCCACTCGATAATAACGTTAATTAAACCGGCGAGCTCGTTGAAATTTATCGGTTATCCAAACAAGAAACTAATTCGAATCGCGATAAAAGAGAGAGAGAGAGAGAGAGAGAGAGAAAGGGAGTGGAGGATCATAGGCACGGAGAATTCGACTGGTTTATCTGCTTTTCGATTAAATAAGCTCGGGACGAGCGTTGCGCTCGTTCGTCGCCTCGCGTCGGTCAGATTTTAACGTCAGAGCGGCGGAAAACGAGATAATAGTGACACCTGTAGAGCGCACGTCACGCGGACTTGATAATACCAGACGTTATGGCGACCGGTTGGAAATAAAATTTCACCAGTCCATTTAATTCCGGTATATTACGTTAATAATCGCGCGGCCACAGCTCGTCCTCCACCCTTGACGGCCACGCGTGTCACCTGCCACGGTTATCGTAATGGAAATAGGATTACCAGGGGAAATCCGTTGTTTCGTTTCGAGAGCCTCCCCGTGCTTTCAGCTTTTTCAATCCCCCCCCCCCTTCTGACAACAACGTCCGTTACGACCGAGCCATTGTCGTTCCCGCGGATAAGTGCAATCGGTTTTCATCTTGCAAATACGAAACACACTGCGAAAACAGTTGAACAGTCGTGTTCCACCCGTCATCGCGCGCTGTTAATATCCCAACGAGTTTTCCTCTGCTTCCCCGACGAGGGTTTTTTTTCATTCGATGAAAACCCGTGGAAATCGAGGAGCAAGAAGAACGGCTGACGCCGTAACAGCGGCGGTGGCATTGTAACGATTCGGTTAATTCGATAAACAAAACACTCGATGAGAGTCGTCGCGCGTCGAAATTTTGGGTGCCTCTGTATCGGATATCGATACCGATTCTTCTTGAAATAAATACCGCGCCGCTGCATCGAGTCAGGTTTTGTTTCACACGCGCGGCACTGCACGTGGAGTTTCGTAGCCCGTTAAACATTTCATTAAATCGTTCTTTCCAGACGAAGGTGTAGACACACACGCACGCGTCCTGTTTATCAATTTAACGTGCTTTGCCAGTTTTTATCTGACAACTGCTGTGTACTCGGCATTGGTCATGTTAAAAACGACACGTCACGCGATACGATGCGCATTGCTTGTTCCACAGTTGATTTTACAAGCCCGATCAGTGTTACTAAATTTTACAACAGTATGGTAGTCTTGTTTCAATCAGGAAAATGTTAGTAAAATCTGCTGTTCGCAAGGTACTTTTCCTGTGAATGGAATCCAAAGACAATTTCACAGATTCCGCTGCTCATGAGTACATGTCACTTGATTAATAATGAAAAAATGTAATTTAATGTGTAAATCTGTAAATAAAGACGTTACATTTAGAAAGTGAAAAACCCAAGTGACGAGTTATTGTAACTCGCCTCTCCGGCTAACAGATCAAGTCCGCCATCTTTTCGAACCATTTCAATCAGATTTTCTCATAATTAATAACTGGTTATAATAATTGGTTATTTACATTACTTCGAACGCTTATCCGAATTCGAGAAAAATAATGTATTGAATAAATATAGGTAAATGCATCCTTAATTTAATGCCTCATCCTCATTTATATTAAACTTCGAAACGCTCAAAGGATTATAACAACCAAACACGAAAAGATGCCACAATTAACTCCTTGCACTGGAAATTGGTTTGCGGACCATAACGAGTGACCGAACCGTATACAATAATTCGTTGCTTTCTTCTACTATTGAACCTCGTCTGTATGATTATTAACAAGTGACAAACTTGTCATTTGTCTTTCCTGGGTTACATTTAAAATATACTTGAAACTGAAAGAAATGTTGTAATTTGGGGCAAAAGAAAGTTCTCGACGTGCAAGAGGTTGATAAGAATCTCATTCTTCAATATTCTGTGGCACTTATTTGAGCTTCTTCTTCGATCGACGCGATTGACATCACTGGATAGAAATTATTAACAAGTGACAAACTTGTCATTTGTTTTTCCTGGGTTACGTTTAAAATATTGAAACTGAAAGAAATGTTGCAATTTGGGGAAAAAGAAAGTTCTCGACGTGCAAGAGGTTGATAAGAATCTCATTCTTCAATATTCTGTGGCACTTATTTGAGCTTCTTCTTCGATCGACGCGATTGACATCACTGGATAGAAATTATTAACAAGTGACAAACTTGTCATTTGTCTTTCCTGGGTTACGTTTAAAAT
The DNA here is from genome assembly GCA_036937485.2 of Tetragonisca angustula. NCBI lineage: Eukaryota > Metazoa > Arthropoda > Insecta > Hymenoptera > Apidae > Tetragonisca > Tetragonisca angustula. Next base: position 3,079 of record JAWNGG020000436.1, read on the forward strand.
ATACTTGAAACTGAAAGAAATGTTGCAATTTGGGGAAAAAGAAAGTTCTCGACGTGCAAGAGGTTGATAAGAATCTCATTCTCCAACATTCTTTTGAAATTATTTGATCGACGCGATTGTCACTTCGACAACACATAACTCTGATCGTGAGAGATCAGAAACGTTCGAATCGGACAGAGATCGAAATATCATTTCTCGATATCTTACCATTATCACCCCATTTAGCAGATTAACAGAAATCGTCGAGGAACAGAGTCGAACCGCTCTCTATTCCTATTTTCCCTGAGATAGTCAGTTCATTGTCCCCGGATTGTAAAGACTGGCGCGCTAAAACGCTCCCGAGGAACAATGAAGGAGAGGAGCACACGATCTCCCCAGCGACCATTGTCCAACGATTCACCGCGTGAATTTCTCGCGTTTTGCAGGTACTGCCGGGAAGAAACAACCTCGGCCACGCGATCACCGGCTTCCTGTTCGCCGCTCATCCGATTCACAGCGAGGCAGTGGCCGGTGTGGTCGGTCGCGCGGATCTTCTCGCCTGTTTGTTGACATTGACGGCGTTCCTCGCGTACAGCGCCCACTGCGAGCGCACCAGATCGCCGTTCCCTTTGCTGCTGGCCCTCGCGTCGTCCACCATGGCCACGCTCGCCAAAGAAACGGGAATTTCTTCGCTGGCTCTGTGTCTCCTCTGGGAATTGTGCCGCGGCGAGTCGAGTCGAAAGGTAAGAGCGAGAAATTTCATCCGGGAAGCTTTGCGTAGTAGATTCGCAATTTCGCGCCGAGTGGTTTAACCCTTGTGGACGAGTGCTTTGTCGACTCTGATTCTTGGTGAAGGTTTCTTTTTTTTTTTTTTTTCTTTTTTATCTGAAATGAGGTTGCACGATGATGACCTAGATGTTAGGGGGTGAAGGAGATTGTGTGTCGCTTTGTGGAAATTTTATTAGTAGTGAAATTGAGCGTGTTTCTTGCTTTGCGCGAATTGTTCCTTTTTTCAAAAATATTCAAATAGAATCTGTCGGTATACTAAGAAAGTGTTTCAATGGAAATATTTATTTTGCATGGTTCTAAGAAGAAGGTAACGATGAAAATTTTAGAGAAACTAAATTTTATTTATTATCGACACTGATGACTCTGAAAAGAGTTGGAATGACCATTGATGCATCGTAAATTCAATAATGATATACGAGTGATTTATATTGAAAGTAGCGTAAGTCGCTACAGCAATGGAAGATGATTCGTTAAAAATATAAACATCCGAGATAATACATACAAGTAAATCTTTTCGAAAGTCAGCAACAACTTTTCCAGGTGATTCCTTTAGATATCTCAATTTAAGAACGAAACACTTCTTCAAAATAAATGGCTCGTATTTTCTAACTGCCCAAACAAATGAATTGTTTACTGTATAAGCATAAAGGAATTAGTATATCACGATGTAACTTGATTTTCACGTTTCTCAAAAGATGCATATCTTTGAAAGTGATATTCAACATCTGTATATAGTTTGAGAAACAATTCGACTTGAGGAGGACAAAATCGAGAAGCCCGTACATTCATCCTCAAAGGGTTGACATGGCGCAAACTGTGCACACAAGATGGTACATGGAAGACGGTGGGAATTATTTATCGATAATAGGGCAAGAGAGGGAACAGTGTATCGATCGAGGATTGGTAATGCGTTAAGGGTAGGTCGCGCTGATGAGGTGCACATTCGATAGGATGTTGTAATTGACATATCGTGTGTTTACGTTGTTCGCGGAGGATGTTCGTGTTTAAAACAAAATTCTATTACTTCAATATTTGGGAAACATTGACGACATTGTTGACGAGCCAACGTTTCAAACAGAATTGTTTGTTGGGTGAAAGAAAGAGTTCAGAGTGCCCAGCTCTCTGTTTCAGGTACAATGATTAAATAGATTCTATAGTCTTTTCTAGAGGTTTTAAAATTTCATTGTTGTACTTTGCATTGTTTGAAAAACAAATTTGACACATCCTGTGCGGGGTCGATACATATACTGGCATTGTTGTTTTTTAAAGTTATTTCTCATTGTATTAATAATTTTGACGTTAGATAATGAAATTTAACATTAAATGATGACTATTTTAAAACGCAACTGAGCAAAAAAACAAAGAGTTTAAAAAATTTTCGCTACTGGAAATGGAATTGTAAAAATCCACTCGTACATTGACCAATCGGAGTGTAATATGATTTATAACTATAAAATATTCAAATATTTTTTATTAACCGTAAGTAAAGGTCAATCATTTTCTTCTTTATATTAAATATGATTACAAATAGATTTATCATAATAAAGCAGCACAAGTCGACAAAATGTTTAATTAGTACATTATTTTAATAGTATATCAAATATTACACTGTAGAATAATGATAAAAAACAAACCTGACTTCTGTATCACTACAACTTCGTTACTTGCATTGAAAGAAATATCAACTTCCAATTATTACTAACTTCTTAAACATAAATATATTTCTTAAAACTTTCTCTTGTATTTTCGTTAATATATATTTTTCTATACAACATTACGTTCAGCATGAGAAATTTCATTTTGCGAAACTGTTGAATTATCCAATAACCACGCTGTTCGTTCAAACTGCATACGCTTCGCTCATCCGACTCTCCATTTGAACGTTTCTTTTTTTTTTACGACGAATCTGCAGAGTCTATCAATACGCGATCTGAACTTTGCCTCCGTACCAGATACACCCCCTGGTCGGTGCCAAGTTTCTCTTTTACGACTCAATTCCGTGCGACTTACGACCACGTCGTCCAACGGCCACGTTTTAACTACCGCTAACTGCCCCTGGATTTACAAACTGGCCACGAGATCCTGCCTATCAGATCCCGAGTCCCGTGATTTTTCCCCTGGCACGCGTCTCCTTCGTGAACGTGGAAGGGAGAGCCGCCAACGCGTTTTGCAGGTGGTCTCCGACGCGAAGTTGCCCGCATCTCACATGCCCCGGGCACATTATCGTAAATTAACGTCCCGAAAGCTGCATTACGCCGGATTGCGGCGGCCGCCGAGGATCCGCCTGCCATTACGAATATTAACAACTGAAAATGGACCGGTCTACCGACCGGTAGAACGACGTAATCAAATTACCGCTGACGAGCGAAAGTAGGTGAGCCACGGAGACGAGGAGGCCGCGCGCGCGGATTATTCCAGCCTGCTGGCGTCAACCGATAACGGCGTGCAATTACACCACTCTATATAATTATCCGTGAACGCGCCAGCACGACGCTAATCGTAAGCAACTGGCGTGACATCGAATTCGTCCCGTATCTGAGTATCGTCCCTGCCAACCCGTTCAGTTCCAGTTGGATCGTGCACGTCTCGCTGAAAGTGCAAAGCGTCTTACTGCCAGCGTGGAATTTCAGCTTCTGGCTACTGCCAGATTCGAGCCGTCTCTCGTCGTCTCGTACGACTTTAACAATTGGTCTTATTGATTATTATTGGAAGTTGCACGTGCGCAGAATGAAAGTTTGAACATATACTTTTGTTTGAGAGAAATGTAAACATAACGTAACAATCTATGTTTAGACTATCGAAAAATATCAATCGTTACTTTTTACGCTTGTACGACACGCTCCCTATCTTGTTCAAAAGTTTCACCGTTGCCAGCCTTCACCTATTTCACTATTATCGGCTCTGTCATGCCAACTGGTCAACGATCAATTGTTACCAACAATTATAAACTAGGTACATAAAATATATCTTCTCTTTGTATTTTCTTTTTTTTTCATTACAAAACACGCGCTTTTTTTTAAATGTTCCATTTCTTTTCGCGATGAAGGGTCAATAGTTTGTGTAATAGTTTAGAAACCCAGCTGGAAGCATCATCTTAATCGTTCCTTGTAATTAATACTCTACTTCCACTCGACGTTCAACCGCTCGTCGTGCATAATACTCGGTACCTTGTAATAAATAACGAAATATCGTGTGTGGTAATATTTAAATTATTACTCTGCGTGTGTGTAACGCTTTGATTAATATTATCGTTAATAAAAGTTGTAATTAAATTTCCTTCAAATCCCTCGGTTTTGATAAAAACATGTTTGAAACGGAAATTGTGGGTGGTATTAATTGAATGGCCAGAGGCTACGAATATTAAATTCCGTTCGGCTGATATTCTAGTGGCATGTTGCTCGGTTAATCCTGCTACGTTCTTTCAGTCATTTTCAATTCATTTCTCTAAAATTGAAAAATATTTCAAGTTTAAACGAAATGTTAAAAATTTCTTGTTACGGTGCACGGGATTCTTCGACCAAAGTTTTATGTTAAACGTTTTCCTAAATATTATAAGTCCATTTTATTTCCCGAATTAATTAACTGAAAGATTGAAATGTAAAAGTATAGAAATACAAAAATATGATGAATGTAAATGTTGAAAAATTTTATCGGAAAACGCGTCGGCTGCACGATTCAGCTTGTTATGATTAAATCTTTAAATTCCAATGGATTCACACAAGACCTAGACATAGTTTCATAACAACATTCTTAGAATAAAATTAAAATCTTAATGGCCTCACAGTATGTTGGTTAAATAGTTTTCGTGAGTATCTATTTGCTGAGTATATATTTTTCAAAAAGTCAAACGACGCATAAAGATTCGATAAATTCGTACTCGCCTGTCACATTGAATTCAAACCTGGACATTGTTTGAATAAAATATTTGGAAAATGATTATTTAAATAGCATATCAACTTATTTGACTAGATGATTAAACTGAGACAATCCAACGTTAATTTACTTGAACAAACAAACAATTTTTCCCCAAATTATTTTGATTATTTGGCTGTCAAATAAAATAATCTTTCACTTCATTTTACATTTGTTTCTACAAATACATATCGAATAATTTCTGATTCTACTGTATTAATTTATTTACTTCGCCATCCGCCGGAATTATTTGTCGACGAATTAACTCAAATGAAAAATTATTCGCAATGACTTCCTATTCTTCAAATGAAAATAACAAATTAATTATTCGTTACCTCAAATTATTATTTTCCATCTTCGTTTCAAATCGATCCTTAATTTCGGCTTAAGACAAACTTTCCCTGTACTAATCTTCAAAAATAAGAATAACAAATTGGTAAAAATAATTCAGCATCTCGAATTATTACTTTTCACCCTCTCGTTTTTGATCTTTAATTTCGATCCGAGATAAACAGGAATAACAACTCGGTTGAAACAATCCATTGTCTCAAATTATTTTTCACCCTCGTTCCGAAATAAAATTTGCCAGAACAACCGAACTCGAAAGAAAAAAGCTCACGTCTCCTGCACTGTCCTTTCGAATAAAAATCGATAGAGATCATTATCCTATTTCCATTTCGAATAAAATTTCCCCAACCCCTCGATCACATCTAACGGGCGTCATAGTTTACTTGCTCAAAGTCATGCACGGGCGCCAAACTGTTCAGTTTGCGCAAGGATTCGCGGCAATGCTACGTCGTAGCATAGGTATTAACGCGTGCTTACGAGCACGTGTGTCAAAGGCGTACGGGATAACAAGGGATCCTCGGGCTTGGTTTCTTGAATCGGAGACACACGTGTGTCTTATCTCTCGCGCGAGAGAAACCACCATAAGCGGCCGTACACAAGGCGAGGGTAGACAAGCCGTGTAACCGATAACGGTGCAGCATGTGCAAACGCGGGTGAGCCGGGCCAGCGTTCTGCCAGAGACAGCGGCCTGATGCACGGGGTGAGCTACCACCCCCCTCCCCTCCCCCTCCTCACCCTTCTAGACGGCTTTAACCACCTTCAACCACCTCCAGACACACGGCTAGACCCTTCGGGCTCCTGAACCTCCAGGCGTTCGCTTTTCTCTTCGTGCACATCGCATCCGGATGCGCTGGATGCATCAGACGCCTGGCGTGATGCATGTCGCGGACCAGCCAGCCAACCCAGCCGACGAACCGTTGGAGGGGTGCCAAGGGTCGTTCGCATTTCCCAACACCCGTTCCGAGTGTAGCGTCACCCGGGAACCTGATCTCTACCCGGCAGTTCTTCCATTCTGTCTTATCCAGTTGTCCCTGCTTGATCCCTTTCTACGTCGTTTATATTTTTCTTCTTATCGCGGCAGCTGTGGAATGCTCAGTCGCTCGCCGAGAGTGTAGGGAAAGCGTCGAGCATTACGCGCGTTGCTTGTAGAACGTTTCGAAATTTCGTTGACGAGACGATTTATCGAAAATTTGAGAGATAACCGAAGCGAGCTGCATGAAATGGTTCTGGTCGAAGGAAAGTTCTGTCTTTTTTCTTTTAATTTACGTTTACAGAGATACGACTTTGTACGAGACATCCGCAATTTTCTCGCGTGATTGTTATAATTGTACTGGCGAAGTTCGAAACTAATGTGAAAGTTGATGTTGCAAGATATTCATTGCAAATGTACATTATAGACTTGTATTAAGTAACGTTTTAAATTTGTTTCAAATTTGACAATAATCGTGATATATCTCAGCTCAGTTTCACTCGCGGTGTTATGTATAATTTCAAAATGCTTTATACGCGTGATGTATCCTATAAAAAGTATTTCGATGCTTTCGATTGCAATTTATATTCAATGAACACAAATTTTGTTGAAGCGAGGAACAAACAAGTAGGTACTGGTAAATGTACCATTCTGACTCAGAATTATAGATCATAATTACATATAATGTAATATAATGTAATATGTAGTATAGTATCTTATAACATGTTAAACACTTTTAATATCATTTAAAGAAGCACGTTTATTAAAACAAAGTAAATATTTTCTTGAAAAATTCAGTGAATGTCCCTTTTGCGTAACAGACACTTCTTGCAATAAGAGATACAATAAATATTTCTATTCCTCTTTAAAGGACCCCATGATACAATCTCTCCAACATTCGTTCTGCTCGACAATCCTTTAGTCCTTGATTAAAACTACCAAAGTGATCAAAATGATTCGGTTCTATAACTGTTATTGGATATTTCGTACATTTTCTATAAAATCTTTCTCTAAAAAAAAATATTTTCCGAGAAAAGAGATTTAAAGATTTGCGAGCTCTATTCCTTTACTTTCTTTTTTTTCTCCAGTTTAATTTCTCTCATAGAAATTTTACGCTTTGGTCGTCGATAGTTCCAGCATTAACGTACCAACAACTTTTGTATTCTTCGATTGCCCAGTTTTCGATTTTTTTTTTTTTTTTTTTTTACCAAAACGTCTGTCTAACAAACCTTAAGGTTCAAGAGGAAATATTGTAGCAGCGCGATTTCAATTCATTTACTTGGAAGATTCGTGCGACTTCGCTCGAGTTCTTGTTAATCGGCCTCCTTGTCAAAGGCATCCTCTCTTCGTCGAACTTCAAACCAAAATTCCCAGTTTATCGCGGCACCGAAAACGTCAGCGACTGTCGTGTAACTGGGTTACATTACCGTGGCGAATTATTCCTTTTCGACCCGCGCGAAAGTTTCCACCCTGCGAGAGCTATCGTCTCTTGATTAGCGCGAATTCGTCGTGGCTCGAGCGTAATTCCTCGATTTTCCGGGCTTTTCCTCAAACTTGTTTCCTTCGAAAGCTGCGACAATACGGTGCTCCCATGTTGCTTAAGTTTTCGACCTTCATTCATGGTGTCTCGCAGTCTCGCTTACCGAATCGACGAAAGAGCTGCTTCTTTAATACACTGAAACACCGTTTCCGACTCTCGAGATAATATACGGATCTTCGAGTTTCAGAGGAATCTCTGTTCGCTTCGTACAGAGTATTTGACAATAGAATGGATATGATACAATAATATTCTCGAACTCTGATTTTCAAGTTTTCTACGGATTTACAGAGGATTCATCTGGTTTTCAATCGGAACAGAATTTTTCTTGTAATCTGCGGCGATTTGCAAAAATATTTAAATACTTGGATACCCGCAGGAAACTTTTATGTTGATATTCTGAAATTACTTTGAAATTCCATTTGCACTGTAACGAGATACGACAGGCATGGTGATACTCAGAAAGCTTGAAACCAATTTGAAAATGTATCGTACCGAGTAATTCAAGTCGGTATTTGATAACAAATTGTAATCTTAATCACTATAGTCCGTAGGTTAATATACATAGATAATTTCTCCAATCTACTTGAAAGGATTCACAATTTCTACGAAATTATTATTTAAACTGGCTTGGGTAGAAAATAACGTCCTCCTTTGTAAGAAATTTCATTCGAAAATGTATTTTATTTAAAAATGTATTCAAAAATTGCTATCTTAATCACGCGATATGGTCCGTATATTAATATAGATAGTTTCTCCTTTCTACTTAAAAGGATTCATAGTTTCTACGAAATTATTATTTAAACTGGCTCGGGTAGAAAATAATGTCCCCCTTTGTAAGAAATTTCATTCGAAAATGTATTTTATTTAAAAATGTATTCAAAAATTGCTATCTTAATCACGCGATGTGGTCCGTATATTAATATAGATAGTTTCTCCTTTCTACTTAAAAGGATTCATAGTTTCTACGAAATTATTATTTAAACTGGTTTGGGTGGAAAATAATGTCGGATTCTCCCTTTGCAAGAAATTTTATTCAAAAGTGTATCACTCCTTTTGATCTACAAAAGAGTGATACACCTGTCGTCTGCACAATTCCATCCTTTCGGAGTTCGCAATTTTTTCTACAAAGAATCCGAACTATATCACTAGTTAAATGAGGAAATTTTACTGTTTCAGTACTAAACTAATTTTACTATTAATATCTTCTTCGCGTTATGTTATATTAAATCATTCATTTTTTATCCCCGTTTCAAAACTAATTTATTTCTATAATAATATCGAATTGTATGAAATCCAAATAGTTAATGTAAATGGCTTTCAACTTGGCCAGCAAATTCCCCTTGTCGCAAACTATAGATTACTTTGAATTAAATTTGGTTCAAGGTATTTGTCACTTTTATTTTTATACAACAAAAGATCAATGTTTTCTTTTATATTATTATTGTATTATTAGAAACTATAATAGGAACGATTTTTATTATTCAGAAACAAGATAACATCATTTATGCCCAGGAAACTAAACATCTTGTGTCTTCTATATTCACATTCGTTTCAAACTTCAATCTAATCAAAATAGTCAAGTGTGTATATGTGTGTATGTGTCATCACAGTGCTAATCAAATTTCAAATCATGAGAACAAAATGTCGATGTACTGTATGTAAAGGCTGATGACATGCTGAACGCAGAATATTAGTATCGTTAGACTTTGAAAATTATTGATTACGAGAAGATGTAAGATTTCAATGTAACTCAAGAATACATAAAAGAACGTAGTACGTAGAAAAATCAGGTACCAAAAATTAAATTCTTATTATAATAAAAAATAGTTTTAATGCTGTATGCACAACTGTCGAAGCACTTTCGTGAACCACGCGCAATTAAATCTTCACACGTGATCAAATATTCTTCGAATCCTCTCTCGCTGAATTGTCAAACATAAATTATTCGTCCAGTTCTTAGTCTTCGCAGCGATGAGCAAAAAAAAAAAAAACTATTTGGAGGACGTTGCGTCCAATTCTTCCACGTCGTCGCGTGCGGTCACATTGAAAGCATCGTTTAAGAGAGGCAGCACTTTTATAGCACGAATCTATCGCGCGAGTTATAGCATCGCCGGGCAACAAAGCCGAGCTGGCTACAATTTCTGGAGCTCGCAATTATCGTCCGCGACTTCTTCCACGGCCTCGCAATTTACCATTAAAATGTCGCTTTCGCATTACGCCGCGCGGCATGGCTCGCTTTAAAAGCTTTCGACGTTACTTTTCATTTGTACGGAACGCCGGCTTTCGAGAGCATCGCGTCGCGTCGATTAAGCGTGCCGCGCACGCTTCCCACCCCCCTCGCGATTTTCTTCTAACCCGCTACCATAATTATATCCCCTCGCTCGACCATTTTCCATTTACTTTGCCCCCGTTTTCCTTCTATTTTCCACCTTTGTACCGCGATCTGCGAATCGTCGCAGGAAACGAAACTCACGTCGCATTTCGTTTGTCGAGCGCGATCGAACGGATTTCCTCGGACTTTCGTCGAGCCTTTTACGCGAAACTGTCATTAGCGACGGGATCTGAGATCTGTGTAACACACGTGAGAATAAATTCGAATCGCTTCGAAGATAATTCTGAGACGAGGACAATTGAAAGTTTTGACAAGTTGTTCTTGATAGATCTGGTTATGTTGTGTCATAGTTTCATCATTGCCATGCATTTGAAGTTTCGAGCATTCGAATACACTGAGGATTCTTCAATTTAGATCTGAATATCCGAGTACTTATTTGAAAATATTCGTTGATCTCGATTCAGAACAAATTTACAGCTTCATTTATGGCTTATGCTTTCGAACGTGATTAACGTAATAATTATTTCACTTATTGCATTGAACATAATTTAAGAACAAATTGAGTAACAAGGCAATATTCCATGCATTTGACAACATTTTTCGACCGCTTCGGACAGCGACAAACTAGATTCAAGTTAGTTGGAACGTTTACTGAAAGTTTGCCTTTCAGATTTATAAGTAATCACGAAAGAAATCTCGAGAATCTCGATTTTCCGTTGACTCCGGCTCAAGTTCGAATTATTTGAATATTCAGATCCAAGTTTTAATATTTCATGCCCAGTTTCAGGTTCAGACACTGTATAAGCTCGATATTAAACTCTATATTTAAGCCGTCGTGTTTACTCTTCGATTCCGTTTACCGCTGTTTCTGCGAGACGAAAGAACGTATGATTCTGTTTACGCTCTCGCCAGGCCTCCATATGACATATTCAATACACCACATGCATTGTCACTCTTCGAAAATTCCGTTTGTTATCATCTCTGCGAGGAACGAGAGAACGCTCTGCTCTGTTTTCGTCGCGAGGCTAACAGATGAGAAAAAAAAAAAAAAATAACCAGACGCGAGTCATAACACTCGCGAGTGAACTGCGTAGCGACTCTTATTCATTCCTGTTTCATTCACCTTTTCACACACGAGTGTCGGCCAGTCTCGTCCCAGCGTTGACGTACACGCGCGTTGCTAGTTGCCCGAAATAAATAGTCGTTTCCCTCGTCGACTTGTTGAAGAGCCACGCGGTATCCAAAAAGTTGCTCTTTTAAATCAACGTCTTTTGACCAAACGCAGATCGGTTTTCGTTCGCTGGTCAAAATTAGTTCGCCGGACGCCTGGACCATGCAGTTTGAATTGCAGAACCGACGCGACGCGTTCCAGCCATTTCGGTGGAAATGCGCGCAATTATTATTAAGATTCCCTCGTTTAATTATGAACGAGCATCGATGTCGGGGCTCGTAGCCGTGACGGGCCTTTAATTAATCTTCGTTCGCTGTGAATTCGCGTCTGTCAACGGTTTCGATTAAAAAGCGTGTACATACTTCATAACGAACGACAGCCCATTAGGCTGTGATGAATTGCCGGATCGAAATCGCGGCCCCGTTTCGTTTTATTCAGACCGACGGCCAGAAATATCTTATTACCAATTACACCGAGCTGCGATCGGACTTTCCATTTATGCACACGGGGTAGGTAATTGAATATAATGTACAGGGGCGATGCAGAGGAGAGGTTGTTTGCACACGGACGCGCGAAATTCAAAATTTCAAGGGATCTTCGAGGTTAGACAATTGGAGGCTGAGAGTGTAACGGCGAAATACGTACATATATTTCACTCAGTATGTAGTGTTATACGCATACTGTGTACAGTGGCATAACGATAGTTCACACACGTGAACTTGTAAACTCGGTGTATTCGCGTGGGAGCCTCGTGAATCTCTGATAAGAAGTAACGTTTATTGACCACGGTGTATGAATGTCCGTGTGCAAAGTAACAGCAGTATATTACAGTCCCTTTCAAAAGTCTTAGGACACTTTTATTTCTAACTAATTTAGTATTTATTGTGGATTATCGTGTATGTATATTTTATAATACAATAATGCAATATATTAATATATTAATAGACTTTTGAAATAATCGTAGAAAGAACGTTTATTATATGTATTTCTTATAAATACAACAATTTATATTATATATTGTAATCTATAGTTTTATATCGTAAATACTGTATTTATTGTATATAATTTATAATCTATATCTATTGTACTATTTTTATTGTACAAATATAATGCTTGTCCTAAAATTTCTGAGCAGGGATGTACATATACATGTACAAATACAGAGAATCTAAGAAAACATATTTGTACAATAGTTGATCGAATTGTAATATAATTATGAGATCAGTTATCTCGTGGACCGTGTGTGTGCTGTCAGGTTAAGACTAAACTTGATTAAACTAACTTAAACTAAGTAGAATCTGCTACATGCTGTTTACTCAGCCCTAAGCTCAGTGTCACACTGCTTTCCTCTACTCACTGATCAGATCCACACTGTTTACACTTTTTCTCGATATACTACTCTTGTCGCCGTTCATTCTCTCTCACATTCGTATTCTGAATATTACATTATTTTACAACTGCTGTAAGCAAGCCACTCGCGTGCCTGAGTCACCTTAAGGTTATAAACTCGATCTGTACTGGGTTTTAGTATTCCTGCAAAATTAACTTCTATTTAGTTCAAGATAGACGACCAAGTTCAGGATGTCGTAAGACCTGCATATTGCACCTGGTGTCTACGTTGTTGTTAATCGAAGGATCACGTGTGTAACAGGAGTTTGCTTTAACGGGAAACACGATGAACAGGGAGAAGTTGCTTTCCACAATCCAATTATTATAATTTTGCAATGTAATATAATTTATAGTATGTACATTGGGTGTATATATGATAACACTTCAGAAAGTGAACAAAGGACGTAAAACAATGAAAAACGTTTACGTAAATATGTGTCCTATTTCATTTTATTCCAAAGTTATTATTAATTTATTACAATTATAATCAAGTTATTAATATTTATACTTCTGTGGTCATTTAAAAACAAATATTGTTATTGTCTTGTTATTATAATTGATACATTTACGTATGTATATAATACAACAGATTATTGAAACGATGAAAATGGCTGACTTTGAAACGAGACGTGTATTCACCCGAATTTTTTTCACTATTTCAATACCCACTCCTGAGGTGGGCCCCACGTGTCATTTGAAAATATATTACTTTCATTTGCTGTGATAATTTCGAAAACACCCGTCTGTTGGCTACGATTTTCACAAAATCGCGAGAACTGAAGCAAATTTCGAAGCAACATCCGTATGGTGACTGCCCTTCAAGCGAACCTTCAAAAAAGAATTAACTTTTCAAAAATTAGCTCGTCGCAGGTATACGCAAACCGTGTTCGAAATCGTTTTAACAATCTCGAATCATGTTTGTGTTTCCAGGTGAATTGCAGCTTGACGCGCGCGCGCAGCATCGGCATCGTCTCCGGCAGCTTGGCCCTGCTGGTGCTCGGCAGGCTGAGAATCACCGGCACGAGGCCGGAATTCGCCAGCGCGGACAATCCGACCGCCAGGCATCCGTCTCGTCTGACGCGCGGTCTTACGTTTCTCTATCTACCGGCGGCTAGCGCCCGGATGTTGCTCTGCCCGAGCACGTTGAGCTTCGACTGGTCGATGGACGCGGTGCCGCGTATCACCAGCCTGCTCGACGCGAGGAACCTCGAGTCCGCCTGTTTGTACACGGCGTTAATCGGCGCCTCGATCTGGACGATCAGAACGCTTCGTCGGCCACCGCGCGAGTTCACGCTGAACCTCGTGCAGCAGTATCCACGCTCCATGTCGTCCAGGTGCCCGGTGTGCGCTGGCAGGCGAACAGGCGGCTGTCACACGGACGGTTGCCGCGCGGCCAACAACAATAACAACGGGCCGATCGGCGATTGTTACTGCGCGAAGAGGCCTAACAGCGGATTAATCTGGAGCAACGGTTACGCCAGCAGGCAGGCGGCCGCGAGCGGCGTCGCCGCGTCCCTCGGTTTCCTCGTGCTTCCCTTCCTACCGGCTAGCAACTTGTTCTTCTACGTGGGCTTCGTCATAGCCGAGAGGATCCTCTATTTACCGAGCGTGGGCGCGTGTCTGATGGTCGGCGCAGCGATCTCCGGATGCTACCAGGTAGCCAGACGACACGGATCGAGAAGAAGAGGCAGCAGGGCAGTGCTGCTGGCCACGGCGGTGCTCGTCTGTCTGATGTCTGCGAAGACCTTGTTGAGGAACACCGACTGGTTCGACGAGGAAAGTCTGTACCGGTCGGCTCTGCACGTGAACCCTCCGAAGGGTGAGTTTACACTCTATCGTTTTCATCTTTCTACCGATTGACGCCGATATTTCATTGGAATATCAGCGGTCTGTTTACGTAGAATTTTTCGCGTCTCGGGCTCTATACATTTTTATTAGTTTTATTTTATTCACGGGCGGAGGGAACAAAGCGGAGAGTTTTGTAACTGTGTAAGCCGGCGATGAATTTTTATTCGTATCTCTTATTATCTGACTACTGCGCTTCTGTTTCTTCCTTCTTCTGTTTCTGATCTTTTGATACTTTGAATTCATTGCCAGTGAACTCTGAATGCAAATGTAACTTCTCTTTTCTTTTCTTCTCGCTTTCTATCGACGTTCTCTTTATCTTTTGCTACACGGAGTTGCCAATTCTGCCAGCTCTTCAAGAACCTCTCCGAACTCGATCCTTTGCATCTTCTTTCAAACTGACCTTTATTTCCAAAATTTCCGTAGACGTGGCGCAACGAATTTTACGGCACACGGTATAGCGTAATGACACAACTATGTCTTGGCGCAGCTTAGCTTTCTGGTGGTCTCTTCGACTTTAATACTGGAAAAACTGAAAGTTTATCGACTTACTATATTCTGTTGCTTGTTTGGAAATTCGATCTGCAAATATACAACTATACTATGCATTTCTTCAAAATTCTTGCACTCGGATCCAAAAATTTCCAATTCTAGCTAGTACGCATCTATGAACAGCGAAATTTTCTATAAACATCGCACTCGCAGCACGAGCCTCTGACGCGAATAGCAACAGTTGGAACTTGCCTACAGGAAAACAGAAACAATACCTCGCCATTGTACCCGTATAAATACGTCTAACGTGCACGCGTCTGACACTTAGGAAGTGTCCCCACCTTCACCAACGTACAAAAGACCTAATTCCCTATTCGCCAGAGTCGTTGCTTGTCCATGTACCGACCCTGAAACAATCAGCACGCGTAATTCGTCGTATATTTTTTCTCCTCCCCGGCGTCGTGTTTCCTATTCAACGTTAAACACGCCAACGGCCAACAATTGCTACTTTACCAACTCGTTAATGTTTTAATTACTTAGCCAGCGGAAGAGGAGGGGGGGGGGTTTTCTCCGTGTTCTTTTTCTTTTTTCTTTTTCGCAGTCGCGAGGGAAAGCAATAAACACAGGTTGCGACGCTCGGACGAATTAAAAAGATAACGATAATGAAGAGAGTCGCGTGCTGATGATAAACGAAGCCCGGGGAGGGGAGGGTGCGATGATCGAAAACAGATACGTCCGCCGGCAACGAAATATACGGCGCCGCGTATAAAAATGAAATTCCGCCCGCGTCGCACGTATATATCGCCTGGTAGTTTTCTCGTTATACGGCAACTCATTCCGACGACGGCGACGGCTTGTGTCCTCCGCTATCCAGCCTCTCATCTTCAACTTGCCTGCCAGCCAACCGATCCCGCCTACCGTCTGTACATAAAATCGCCGACCGTGGTGGATACGCGACATGCCATAGTCGCAATAGTCGCGTCGTACCTTCGCTCCGTCACCTGCCCGCTTTTTATCGTCGCCACCCCTTCTTATCCGTCTTCGTCTCTGTTTTTATGTATCATCGTTAGACGTGTCCTCCTCTATGTACGTACCTTCGCCAACCTCGTCTATACCACCGACGATCGTTTTATTTCTCCCCCTCCCCCCTCCTCCACCCTTTCATTTGCTGCACCGTCATTGTTCCTCCCTTTCGATTTCTTGGAATTATAAATTATCGATCGACTTTATCAACCTCGACGTATCGTCTGTTGTCGGTGTTTATCATTTGGCATTTGGTTCTCTCGTACGTTTTGTTGCCAGCTGCCTTTCTTTAGTTTCGACGTGAATGTTTGAATTGTTGCAACGAAACGTCTGTCAATGAGTAATGATTTTACAGGCAACGTGATATTCGAGAGATAGTAGTCGGCCTCTATTGTATCTTGATATAGTCGTCACAACTATATCGAGCCACTTTCGTTCGATCGATTTTACCAAACGATCGATATACCGCCTGGAATATTTATTGACGATCGTTTTATTTTCTCTTCTGTTTATTGCAGTGCTCTCCCCACGTCCTCTTGCGTCATTGTCCATCGTTGTCTTTCTACGTACGTCAGTCACTCCTTTCGGTGTACAACAGAGTCTCCTTTGTTCGAACTTTTCTTTCCTGATTATTGTTACATCACCGCGGTGAAACAGTTGTGAATGAGTAATGATTTTTCAATTACCAAGAGACAATTTCGTCGGGTAACACTGAAATATTTGAAAAATGGAGGTTCTATCTCGATGAGATTATAAATACACCAGGCCTCCTTCGTTCTCATCGATTTTATTGTCTTCAAACTTTGATGCATCGGCCAGGATATTTATTGGCGATCGTTTTATTCCCTCTTCTGTTCGTTTCGCCGCTCTTTCCACATTCTTCGCGTTGTTGCATTGCCCTCTGCCGTTCTCTATCTTTCATCGCTGCCCTTTTCCTAAGTCAGTCACCCCTTTCGGTGTATCTCGATGAAATTATAAATACATCGAGCCCTCCTTCGCTCGATCGACTTTATTATCTCTTACCAAACTTTGATGCATCGTCTGCGATATTTACCGGCGATCGTTGTACTTCTTCTATTTGTTTCGCTGCTCTTCCCACATTCTTCGCTTTATTACATTGCTCTCCGCCCTTCTAACTAACTTTCATTGCTCTCATTTCGCTACGTCAGTCACCCCCTTTCGGCGTGTCTCGATGAAATTATAAATACATCGAACCCTCCTTTGTTCGATCGACTCTGTTCTCTTGTTAAATCTCGATACACTGTCTGGGTTATTCATTGACGATCGTTTTATTTCCCCTTCAATTTATTTCGTTGCTCCCCCCACCCCCACCCCCCCTCCCTCATGTTTTTCGCGCTGTTGCATAACTCTTGTCGTCGTTCTTCCGCATCGGTTAGTCCTCTCGATATTATAAATATACACCAAGTCTCCTTCGTTGCTAGATCTCGACACATCTAGGTTATCTGCCGATGATCGTTTCATTTGTTTCGTGTTTATCATCTTGATAAAATTATAAATATATCGAACCTTCGTCCGATCGACTTTATTATCTCAAACACACGGGCGCATTATCCAGGATATTTGTGCTCCTTGGCCCCTCTTCGCTCAGCTACTCCCGTTCGATGAATCAATGATACGGCTCTCTCGAGACTGCATCCCTTATCCCATCCCTTATCCGTCTCTGTCCGTTTTTGCTCATCTGCGATCGTTTTTTACCAACTTTATCCAACCGATCTGATCTTCCCCTCCGTGTCCTCCAGTCCCTAATTACCCCGTGGGGGGGGGGGGTGGCTCGATCCACCCCCTCGTTCCATCGGTTCCCGAACGCCATTATCGCGGTTGCCTCGGTTTCCACGGAGTCGTGGTTCACCGAGTAAGACGAGCGTTCTTCGAAACGGACGACCGTTTCAACGATGCTCCACACACACACACACACACACTCTCTCTCTCTCTGCGGGAGCTTTGTCGAGTTCCACCTTTGTTTCCCTTTTTAATCTCCGCGTCAAAAGGGTGCCGGCTGACAGAGGCGAGAGGCGGTCACGCGAGCCGAAGCTGGGACACCGCCGACAACCCTTCTCCGTTACCTATATCCATCCGGTCACCAGCCTTTCTTCGCGCGTCGTTTTAATGGCCGAGGCAAAAACTGGGCGCACGTAGTAGTGGCGCGGTGTATATACGGCACGTGGGAGTGTGAGGCAAGGATAGACAACTGCTTTGGATCAACTTGTCTCTCGTGTCTTAACCCTTTTAGTCCGAATGGGTTATACAGGCCTTCGGTGGGAAATTTAAAGCAGCCATCCGCTGGAAAGCGAATGTTAAGTTCTGTTTAGTCCGAAGTTCCAGCGGCGCGTTACCGGAAGACGAGGTTTTAATTCCATTAAGGGCGATAATTTGTAAAATGCTCTCCAAATGGAAAATTGGAAGTTTCGCGAGATGATTCCAAAGTAAATGGGCCCTGAATGGGATATGTGGGATTGAGTTTTATGGACGCGCCGATGAAGGGATTCGACGGCGTTTATTGGAAAAGAATTGTGAATGAAGTGTTACATTAACGCAACGTTTATCCGTGACGAGTCGGAACTTTGGACAGCGCGATGGAATTAGGTTTATAGTGGAACAAACACGTGTCCAGTTAACAGTGAGAGAAATATCTATTTATTTCGAGACTATACGTGGTGTTCGGTGACCACGTGGAGTGGCATAGCAACAGGGAAGACACCCCGATAGTACCGTCACAGCGGAACAACAGTAAGAAACAGTAAAAAACAGAAACAGTAAAATATAAAGTGGCGACGTCAGCTCGTTAAGGTCAGCAATCGTTGACCACCAACATTGTGCAGTCGGATTATTTATAATTAACTTTTGCTGTACCAGCGGGGGAAATTTTTGAAAAATTAGAATTATATTCAGTGTGTTTTGAAATACGTAAAGTCGCGTTCAGACATTTTTCTCGCAAAAAGTGTGCAGCACTTTAAGCAACGTAATCTGGCTTCTTGCGTACGAGGGCTATTTTATTCCAGAGTTTTGTAAAATCGGTATTGTTTCCACAAATCAATCGATTTTATACAAATAATCGTATAAAACTTCCGCGACATTCGTTCTCAAGATAGATATCTTATCCTACGTTCTTTAAACGATAATCAGAGTCCGAGCGTTACACGTCGAAAAACTATTTACAACACAGAAAAGACTTAAAAGCGTGGAGACGTTTGTACGAGGCTCAGCTTACGCAAGCGCAGAGAGCAGCGCGCAGCTTAATCACCTAATCATCAATTCCCTCTTTAAAACTTTAAGTAGCCGAGGAATCATTGGATCCGCTGAGA
Source organism: Tetragonisca angustula (assembly GCA_036937485.2). NCBI lineage: Eukaryota > Metazoa > Arthropoda > Insecta > Hymenoptera > Apidae > Tetragonisca > Tetragonisca angustula. The sequence continues at coordinate 22,192 of JAWNGG020000436.1, forward strand.
GCTTGACTTCGCTATTAAATAATTCACGTAATCCCTTATTCAATCACGAAGAAACATATCGATCGTTGGTTTATTGAAGTTAGACGGCCGCGGAGTTGGTGCGGGTTCGTTCCGACAAATAGAAGATCCCGGCTTGAAACCTTGATCCAACAAACTCCGCGGTCGATTCCATCCCTCTTCACCTCTTTACTTTTTCTTTCTCTGCCTCTTCTTTTGTCTCGTTTCAAAGTCGTAGTCCACGTAGGTCGTTTCTACCCGCTTTAGCAAGCAACGATGGCCATCCTATCAAAGGTTCTGTTCTTTTCTCGCCTAACGCGAACGTTTCCCTTCGTTCGTACGGATCCAGAGGGCGAGTCGAGTTCGACGAAAAGAATCGGCGCATCGGCGGTGGAGGAAGGAAGCGAACGATCGCATTACCGAGCGTAAAATCGAGCGAGGAGGGTAGCACGAAACACGCACTCGCGGGGCACTCGATAGAATCGCGCGACGATGAAATATGCTCGGCGGCGATTTATCGCGTTTATTTATCGCGGCTGATTTAAAATGCCAGCCTCGCCGCTCGTGGATTATCGCCGAGTTACCAGCGCGGAGGCGTCGTTTTTGTTTCTTTTTTTTTTGTTTCGTCGTTAAAACGGGTAGACCGGCCGAAAAAAACAGGGGTGGGAAGTTTCTCTCGCGGGTAATTAGTAGATTGCGGATTTTTATGTTGTTGCGAATGCAACTGTAAAGAGACGGGGCTTGAATAGAAATGCGAATTCATCTAGCGAATATTATCTAAATATTGTGTATTTTGTGGTTTAAACGGTATTTAAAAATTGATATTTTGAATATCTTGAATTTTTATCTTGCTGCTTGTTATTATGTATATTGTAATTATATATTATAATAATATTATTATATATATATGTATGTGCGTCTTTTACATCTCCGAATTTATCGTAAAAACGTGGGATTTCACGCGTTTGTAGCAAATGTATACGCAACGCATGTGGTGTACAAAAATATTTATATGAAATATCCGCAACAGACTATGTTATATATCATGGATAAAACGATTTCTTTTAGATTCCATTTCTTTTATTTCATAAAAATTTTAAAATGCATAAAATCCGCATCCCAGCAATTACCAAATAAAAAAGTTTTAATGTTCTTGTGGCATGCTATACGGTTTCACGGAAATATCCGAATATTTATCACAGAATACATTATCACAGGTATATTTTTATCGTTTATTTGATCATTTGATGGAACGTTTTTTCGTTCGTAATTGTATATTAAATATTACTTTTATCATTGACTGTGATAATATTCAAGTGCGAATGTTCATACTAGTAGAGAGTAAACTTGTATAGTTTATTTCATATTTATTTCATACCGCGTCTGTCGTTTCATTCGTATCATTTGTCGAACTGAAAATCATCGCTACGTTATCACGTCAATGCACTATGTGCAGTCTTAAAACTATTATCTCGTTAAATTTTCCAATTATTCTCCGCCTAAAACTGTAATTAATCTTTCGTAACAACGAACATCGCCATGGTTACTTGAAATCTCCGTTCTTTCTTTAAACATTTAATACTTTCCTGACTGACTGCGTATCAATGCTCGTTTAATTCAAGAAAAAGAGAAAACTGTACCTTAAAAGAGTAAAGAAAGCAAGATATAGAAATAGCAAGAAGAGCAACGAACGAAAGACAGAAGCGAAGATGGATTAGCCAAAGCGGTTGGGGGAATTCCGGCGGAAGATACAGGGTGGAATGGGTGGAAATGTACGATGCCGGCGATGCATAATAACGGATAATCATTTCTCGATTTCGTCGTTCCGCTCCAGCACTGTTTTCATCGCCCGATCGTTTCTTTCGCGCCCGCGGATTTCACGAGTCTCGTGCCTCGTTCTTCTCCATCATTTCCAAGTAGGCGCGTTTCCTTTTGTTCGTTCCTATGACGTTCAATCTATCATTCGGTTCATTTGCATCGCGCAGTCAGTGCACGCTGCTCTCTAATTCGCCGGTGCTCTCCCTCGTTCGCCACGACGATCGCGATTGAAAAGAAACCCGGGCCCCCGGCTGTGAATCGTTGCGCGAAAGGAACGAAGGACACTTGGAGATCGTGGGAGAAATGTGGAACGCCGCGGAGTTTCTCCCCTATTTTCCTCCTGGCACGAGGCGAAATTTTCCGAACCGTGGCCCGATGTCGTTAGCGACAAACGATGGAGCGTGCTACCCGGGCGACGCGCTCTAAATACGCGGCTTGATTCACGACTCGTGAACGAAACGGCGGGGTGCTCGAGGAAAGTCGGACTCGAACGATTCGAGAATTCGTAACCAGACCCGTGAAAGAAAGAAGAAAAGAAAAAAAGAAGGAAGGAAAATCGTACCACGTTTTAGGAATTTTTTCTTTTTTTTTTTTCTTTTTTTCTCTTTTTTCACAACGATTTCGTTTCTGAAAGGCGACAGAGGGAAAGAGGTTTTGTAAGTTGCCAGGCGGGAGTTAATATGATTGAAAATTTTGATTTAATTAAATTTCAAAGTCGATGGTCAAGTTTATTGATGATACATTGATAATTGTTATCGTAAACGATTTATTTAGTGAAGTTAATCGGCGATTGATTTAATCGATTAAAATTCCTTATGCGTTTTATTTTGAGAATGTGCACTGGTGTGCTTAATTATCGCCTAAACGACGATGACGAGTATATTCGAATGATTGAGTTGAATCATAACGAAATGATAAATTTTTCTGGTGTTTCTTTGAAAAATTTTTAATTTCATTGGTACTCACGGTATTTAAAAAGCTTGATATTTCATTTCTTGAAAATTATTCCATGAAAGAAAACCATTAGAAATTCAAATTGAATTTTCATCAGTTCATTAGAGAGAAGTAAAAAATCAAATATTTCCAAAATTAAAATGATTGGAGACAAATTTAAATTGTTCTTGCATCGTATGGATTGCGTTAGATGTTTCTTTGTTTGTTTTGTTGCCTTGAAATATTCTAAAGTGTGCTAAAACTACAGATACCTAAGTTTTAAAATAAATAGCGAAAGCGAATTTTTTTTTTTTACATGACGAGTATGCTGGTTCTAGAGTGGATAGAGCTCGTCAAATTATGGAAAACAGTGATGAGTTGAAAGATTAATCTCTTAATGTGAAGAGACGTCTGATGATGAAGGACAATCATTTGTCTCGTATGTTATATTTTAGACGTCTAAGAATTACACGCTGGTTATCTTGTTCAATTTTAGTATTTCTATGAAACAAAATATTATTATTAAATTAGTTTTTCCTTACATAATTATTGATCGTTAATATTTACTATATTCTGTTCTATTTTATAAATTCTCTGTTTCTTGCGTCATTTATATAATTGTATTAATACACCTCATATCTTTTAATACGTAATTTTAGTGATTAATGATGATTAATACATAATTGTACATGTTAAAAGATATTTTCATTTGTATTATACAATACAAATTTTACATGTTGAAGAATTAATACGTTTCTTCAAATTTCTATTACGTAATACAGATGTTATTCTAGGCGAGGGATTAATACACACTTTCAAATTCCCATGTTACGATACAAATTTTTGCTCCGACTGAAGCAAGACTGATTTCAAAGGTCCTCTGGATCGTTTTGTCGGAATTTCTTGAAAGTAGCGTTTCTCTTGAGCGATCAATAACACGGAGGAATTACGTCAGAAAATACAAAATGCCAGCGAAATAGTTAGGACACGTGCAAGAATTTTTCAACGAGCGTGCAATTCCCTCACATCGGTGGTGTCAGCATGCGTGAAAATAGATCAGGAACGCGTGAAACGACTCCTGAATGGAGAAAGTCTGTCGTTTCAGTCGAAATGAAAAATCATACATCTTTCTCATCATTTATAATAAACGTATTATTTATTAATGTATATTAACAAGTATATTATTTATTACATTATATCATTTATAATAAATATAATTAAACAAACTTCTCTCCTCTCTATCGCCTCGTGCACGAACTACGAGCGGTTCGCTGTTCGTTTTCTAACCAAGACATTCCCGTTCACGGCAAACGATTAACGGTGGACAATTAAAACGTCCGGACGTTTTTGAACGAACGCCGAGGAGGTAGGGCTGTTTGCTAATTAAAATTATTTCCTGCTTACATTTGTGCACGGGCGGAGCTGGTAATCAGATTACACTCATCCTGAAACCACACGGCGCGCCGGTATTTAATGTACTAATGAAAAACAATTTGAAGCGTTAAAATACAAGGGCTTTTTAAATAATCGCACGGGGGACGCCGCGGAGGCAGAGTAACAAGCGGTTGGCTACGTTCTTTCTCCACCCTCGTGTAATATTAAATCTTATTTAAGGCAATGTCGCGTAATCTACTTGTACCTTTATTCGTTGTAATCTTTCCTCCAGCGGGGAGAGCTTGCTCCGCGCAAAAGTTGCTGGAAAGTTCTATTAAAAACTCCGGCGGTATGATTATTGGCCGGAGATACACTGCTGAGATCGATAATCGAAACTTTCAGAAATTTCTCCGCGCTTCCGAGCAACTTCTTAACAACAGCTGGATATCGAGCAGCGAACATTGAAAGCGTGCAGCGAGAAATAAAACTGAACGATTCACCTGTCGGTATCGTGTATTCGGATGTGGAGGAAATATTTTTTGTAATTAAACAACGGTGTAGTTTTTCATTATTGTCTGTAATGAATGATTGTCATTGAATGTTCGGCTTTAATCACGCGTTAATATTTACTGCACGATCCCTTTTCGATGGGCGTAAATCAGATTTAATTAAAAAAGAATATTACTCTCGGCCCTCTCCGTTCGTCGTCCAGCTATCCGAAAATCAATTGTCGACGGACATTTTACGAATAGATTGCAAATTTCTATGCATTCGTGCGAAATTTCAAGGGTCGAAAATTTCGAGAATTTATGTAAAACATCTGAGGCGAGCTGCACGCCAAATTTCTGCTTAGCTTGCCTTTTTTAAATTACGTTCGCGAAAGTACGAATTTGCATAAAATGTCTGTAGCCTTCTTTTTTTTACAAGAGTGTTACACTTTCGGTATTTTAAAATTTAAGAAGACTTTGCGTAGGCCGCGCCGGTGGAATAAATTTTTCCTGTTCTCAGGTAATTTTGTACACCTTTGCTTCGGATCCTGGTAACGTGTGAAAAATATAGTAATTTCTTTAGGAAACAACGTATTTCCGGCTCTGTGTCAGAATCAATTAATTATTTCGTAAAATATCTTTATGGTGCCACCATTAATATTCAAGAATATTTCTTGTCACAGGCAAATAAAAAGGTATTTTACTTTGAAAAATTGTCTGAGCAAAGAAACTTGCGTCAGAGAAGGTGTGAGATAAAAATTTCATACTTTCGTTCGTACATTTTCGAATTATTACAATACTAGAAACTACCCCTCGATATATGACAGCATTCAGATTTCAGATTTCGCAATATTGATTTCTGCCTGTACAAAGGAATTATTGTATCAAATATGTGCACAGTTGCGAGTTATTTATTTTGATCATCATCATTTAAATTGCACACGATTCATACATGCCACGAAATATTTCAGTACGTGTTATAGACCGATGGTTCTAGCGTTAATGATAAATTTAGATCTGATAGCTATATTCGATAAACATTCTCGATCAGTGTGCATTTTTAATACGGCGTGTCAATGGCGACGACGAAACGTTAAAAACAATCAGCTCGAAGTTTTTCACGGCGTCCGCGTGCGATTTTCTCGAGAAAACGATCGGAGAGGGGAACGAGGCACAGTGAAAATCGTGGGAGTCGGTTCGTGACGCTTTCGCTGGGCAATTTTTACGATCGCGGATTCATTTATTACCCCCGGTGCTCGGAGTGGCCATCGGTCCGAATCAGCGGACGGGAAAGGCCAGGAGAATGTTTTATAGTCGATATTGTTTGGCCGAAGATAAAAAGCCGAGCTTTCGTGCGCGCTCTGCCACGATATTCGCGCTATCCTGTATCGAGGATCGAGCGCGTGCACGCCGGTTTATTGCTCGTAAATACAAAGAACCGAGAAAGAAATTCTACAGAGAGAAAGGGGTGGAAGTTTGCGGAGGGGTCGGAGGAGAGCTCGCTCTTGTATCGCGTCTTATTGCTTTTCGCGGAGGAGTCGTGTGCCACGTTTAAAAATCTATCGCCGTCTCGTTTCACGTGTACGTTCATAATGTACGATTCCGTTTGAAGACTGGCGACGCCGGGAAATTCACGTCGTCGCTGAGAATTTCATGCAGATTGTTTCCGATTCTACGCGAGAGCGAACAAAGTCTTTCCTCTCGTTCGACCTTTAAATGCGCCATCTTTTTAACGTCGGATGTAAAATTGACGTGATCGAATCTTGTATACTCTATGGATGAAAATAAAACGACTGAAAGTTCGTCGATCCTTGGAGAGTTGACGTATCGTTCAAAGTATCGTTCTTTTGTTGTTAATGCGACGCGAATTAATGCTTCTGTGTTGAAAATTTTTGCTCTCAAAGGCAATAAATATTTTTCCGTAAGTTTTGGTATCTGGTGATTTAGATTAGTCCTCCTCGACTAGTACACTTCGTACTTTTCAACGAATTTTTGTTACAATTTCATGTTTCCATAATATTTCAGTCGTATTTTTACTTGTAGATAAATATTGACAAAGTTCGAACACTGAACCCTAAACAGCCTGTACGTTAATCTGCGCTTGCAGTATCTTGCAGTGTCTCGAGTGTTAATTCAAGAAGAAAATGCATACGCATGTTTTATCGCGGTTCAGTAATTGCAAAAGGTCTTCGAGCTGAAAAATCGTGCTTAAATGTTTCCCAAGTGTACGTGAATATTATTAATTCCGGGAGAGGAAGAGTAACAATCAATAGGTTACTACTACGTGTAAAAGTGCGAGAAATGGGAAATAAAATTTTCCCTGAAGAAACTAGGGAACATCTCGACGTGTTTGGTTAAGAAATGGGTTGGCACGCGTGTACTTGATAAATTTTCAAATTGAACTTTTGTCGGAAGCGGGAGCGTCTTATGAAAAAAATTTCACTCTACAGGACAAGAGAGTATAATCGGCGGCGTGCTACTCCGGTAAGCGGGAAAATACGTGAAAAGCGTGGAGCAAAATTTTTCCCCCGTTTAAAGTCTCGTTCTCGAGAAGAGACGGTTTGAACATGTTTAATTAAGAATGGCTCGGTACACGTGTACTTGATTAATTTTTGAATTGAATTCTCTCGGGAACAAAGCGTCTTGTGAGAAAAAATTTTATTCTACGGTTTTTCACTTATTCCCGCTGGTAGAATAACCTTTTGTAGATTATACACTTAAAACTCAAGTACACTTAACGAACTCACCGACTCGAGTCTTTTTTCCAAAAACGAAGCTTTGAGCGAAGAAACTTTATTGTCTCGCTTTCTTCTCGCTCGTGGCTTTGTACCATCGAATCAGAAATTCGGTTAATTTCCGATATTAAATTATGTGTATAAGTGGAGATTAGCAAGACTGTTAATTTACTTGGACATTTAAAAATGCTATGTTTTTTAATTGATTATACTTTTCTAACGTGACTTTACACGAATTTACCAACATGCAGTTCCGTTTACGATTTAAACTACAGAAAACTTTTTCTGAATATCTTGAATTTTTATTTTTCTGCATAAGACGTTTTTATTTATTGTCTATGAAAAATATTACGCCCTACAAAGTGCATCACAAAATTTACTGTAATTTGTTATATATTTTATCAGTATTGTTTTCCTTTTATAATAGTAAAATCTTGTATCTTGGTATGTAGCTTTGTCGTGTGCAATTATAAAAGAAACATGATAATCAATTCGAAACGCCAGATATAAGAAAAGCAGTACGAGAAACTTTTTTTCATTTCTTTCTTTGCGAAATTTGATGAAATTCTTAGTTTATTCGCTCGATTCGCTCTCCAAGACATTTTAATTCCAAACGCTTGTGTGATACTACACGATAATAATAATTTTTTTAAATAAGTTTACGCAGAGTGGTCACGCAATTTTCGTCAGATGATCGCAACAACTCAACATTCGTTGAGGGGGCACTGGCTCAAATAAAATTCGTAGAAATTTTACTATGTTCGGATGGCCCCACTCTTAGTCACTTTCTTCGTTTTCTCGACGTGGCCTTGCCGTAACGAATGTCCCGTTGTGATTGTTGCAGCTTATGGTAATTTGGGCAGCGTGCTGAGCGCCCAGGGACGCGTCGCAGAGGCAGAGGAGGCGTTCGTCCAGGCGCTTCGCTATCGACCGAACATGGCCGACGTGCACTACAATCTGTAAGTAGAACCCACCTGCAGTCCCAATAATCCACTTTTTCGTTTGTCCTCTCTCTCTCTTTTCCACTGCTAATCGCGCACAGTGAAAGAGGAAGCAACCTTCGATCTCGCTTCAACACGATGATCAGGTGGAACTCGAGTTTATCTAAAAGAAACAACCCCGCGAGTCTTCTTTCTGATTAAACGTCGCGATACCGGACTCTGTGACAGACTCGTTAAAGGGAGTTTCGAGTCAATTTTCCGAAACGGGAGACGACGTTCGACGCGAGAGGAGCGAAGAAGAAGGTTTCGTCGTGCAGAAAGAAATCTCCGGAGGCGGGGGAAAAAAAAAAAAAAAAAGAATCCAAATAAAATTCCACGCTACTCCGCTGTTTCGTTCATCCAAGATTTATGAAGACGCCGCACGATGGTGAAAACTTTCTCCCCCGCCCGTCACCTAGGTTGCTTGCTACGTGTCGCCGAATCCCGCTGAAAATCCGAACATCCGAAATTCTAAAATGCAGCCAGAGACAACGGGGGACAGCGTTGCCCTGTTCCCTTTCCCTCCCCCCACCCTCTTGTGTCACAAACGCGCGCAACGTGGACGCTGACCCCGAATCCCAGCGACGGGCTGTCGAATTTGCGTAATCCGCGAGCAAAGCGCGCTGCCGCTCCGCAAATCTCGCAGGCAATGAAGTCTCTCTCCTGACTTAAGCAGCCGGCTGCCACGGCACTGTCCGAGATCCAGAGAGAAAGAGAGAGAGAGAGAAATGGACGCGCGATTCGTTTGGGAACGAAGGTCGAATCCGTTGCACGGAGGAGAATCGATACACGTCAGATGCTTTTTTTTGGGGGGGGGGGGGAGGTGAAGCTCCGTAGAAGCTCGTGTGTGCGTTGTGTGCAACGTGAGAAAACTATCGATCCTTTCTCTCCTTGCCGCCGCGTTGGCCAATCCGGCGAGACTCGCTCGTGTTTATCGCGCGCCAGGCTAGATTTCAGGAGGAAATTCCCCTCGGAGGGAAAACTGGGCAAGACGTTCGATCGGCGCCCGTCATCTTCCCGTGGGGTCGTTTCGGGGAGGATCGGCAAGTTTGTCAAGCCGGCGGAGTCGATAAAAGCCACAGCCAGCCATTCCTCGAACTCGAGCGTGTTGGCGATAAGCCGACGTGAGCGTTACGGTACAGACTCGCTGCGCGACGCGATTGTCCATTATCTCGAGCGGGAGTGTGTACATCCGTCGTCGAGGGGGGCGCATTCTCAAAAGGAAAGAATGGAATCTCTCCCGGAGAAACGTTCGAACGGGGTCAAACAACGAGCCCTATTTAACCTTCCACCGTTTCTACGGGGTGTTCACGTACCGATACGCCGCTCGTGCATAGATTTCCCCCGACGGGGGGAGGTTATGATTCATAAAGCGTAGGCAAAGATAGTCACGATGGAGGCGACGTTGTAAAATTCCACGCTGCGGCTGTGCTCCATTTCGCGAGGGGCAACAAATTGCCCGTGAACAAACCCGGGTTTCGCTCTTTCACGGGGATGGAATTGCACGTTTGGATAAATCGCGACGATGGACGAGGATGCGACGTAACTCGAGCGAATTGTCCTCTTCGGGAGAAACGGGTGAACGTAATTAGACGTTGATCGAGGAATGGAGGCAATTTGAAACGATTCACTTTACAGTTTATTGTATGTGCACCTGTTCGTGATGACAGTCGTAAGAAGATGTGTAGAGGTATGTTAATACGTAAAGTCATGAAGACGAAATTGAATTGATAATTGATCTTGGCGGAATTTCAAAATGATATTTTTGAAGAACTTTCGTCGAAAATGCTTGACGTGTGTTTAGCTTTTCGTAGTTTACGTTGGTATCTTGTGTTCAAGTGAATATTACATACACAGTACAGTCACGTGTCAAGTTATGGACGATTCTGAACAACTCTGTAGATTCTTCTCTGCGCGAAAGAATGTTCTAAACGAAAGTTGCGTGTTTTCAAGGAAGGCACACTTTGTTTTTTACCCAGATAATCATTCGTAGTGCTCTGAATTCAATGACACATATTTGTCATGGTTCACAGACGTCGTATCGATCAACTCGATAAAACGGAGAACGCAGGGAAATGATGTTAACAATTTGGCCTCGAATTATTACCATTACTTCCTTTTGACGAACCAACTTGCAAAAAGTCATTTACTTTTTTAAGAATTTTAATCTTCCACTTGTATGTACGAAAATCAGAAATCATCAGCTTGTGTGAATCAACTAACGAAAGTTGATCGTCCATTTTCAGAAATTGAATGTTAACGTGTAATCAAATTAAGAAACTATTACTCGAGTATGTAAATGTTTCATCTCCGATGAACGAACTCGTGAAAGTGAGTCGTACAGTTTTTTAAACGTCATTTTCATTCGCTTGCAAAATTAAATCGAATATTGACCATTTGCGCTGGCAACTGATTGCGGACCATAACGAGTGGCCAATCTTTCCAGACTCGTCGGTACGATATCGCTTGATAGAAATTATCGAGAAGCAGAAAATTTATTATTCGTCGTGCCTTACTTAAAACTGAGGAAATTCAGAACAGAGAGATATTATATTTCATATAAATATTGACAATGTAACATTATGACATAAGTATCAATAAAAAAAATACAGTCGATCAGGTTTTTCTCGAAAGACTCTCGTTTCCTTCACATTTCACATTTCACGCGAACAGTCGACAATCGCGACGAGTGTTTCACTTTCGGACGCGAATGCGACACCGTCCATTCGATCTCCAGCGTCGATGTTGAACGATAAATCGATAATTCCTCGAGCGGTGATCCTTGCTTCGAGGCAGAGCGCCAAAGCAACAATCTCCTCTGCGAATAGGAGAGAAGCGTGTCGGGCGAGTGTCGTGACCGACTGATTGCAACAACGAACGCGGAGTTAACGTGTCGCTATTCCGATTTTCCCCGTTGTCGCGAGATCGCACGCAAAAGAAACGGCCTCGGCTCGATAAGCCGGGACCCGAGGTGTAGTACGTTGTCCCTTCGACGGATCGATCGACTGAACACGAACGAACGAACAGCACGTGAAGCTCCGCCGACGAGATTTCACGCCTACCTGTGTGTCTTTCGCGGTTTTGTTCCCACCGTGTCCGGGAAGACTGATGACCGATGCCGAGAGGAACGATGGATGTTGATTTATTAAAACCTCGCGGTCCTCCCTCCCTCTCTCTTTTTCGTTTCGATCGCGAGCCATCCATCAGAGGCGGAAAGGCGATTCTGAATGGGAAATTGATTAGTCACGGCGTGGATAGAGAAAGGAAAATTGTCCCTCCGCTGGTTAGCTGATCGCGCGGCGTTTTGGATAATAATGTCACGAGAGATCCGTGAGTAATTAACGCCTGTTCCGTGTCAGGTGGGACGTGTCGTCGCTCGAAGGAGGGATTCAAGTACGAGCTTAGGAATATGACATAGTTGAAGAGAACGGCGACAGATTCGCTTCGTTGGCGAAGCGATAACCATGGGAAGAAAAAAGCGAGTACAAGGTTGGAAAGAGAGAGGGAGGGGGGGAGGTTAAAAAATAGAGAAGGCAAGGTTGCATCCGTGACACGTTAATTAAGCGTCGAAACGGGAATTATTGGCCGTTTCACAGGCGGTTCGACATGCCGGATACGCCAATGGCGGTAATTACTCGACGGTAAATAGAATCAGTTGATTCGGCGGCGAAATTGACACCCCGAGTTCAAAGGAAGGTCGTGCGTCGCTTAATTGTCGTCGCGACGCCGGAGGTGCGACGCCGTGGTTACACGGCCGACGTTAAAGCAAGCATCTGTGCCGTTGCGGCGCATCGGCGCGCGAAACTCCCCCGACGCGCTGCACATCAGAGGAAAAGAGCGAGCGAGATGGTTGACGACGGTGGTAGAGTACGGGGTACGTAGGATGACACATCCGCGCAACGTATCAACTCGCGCAGAATGCAACAGAGGGTTAGAAGTGTAGGTGGTAGTAGCTGGCTGAAGTGCAATTGAGGGTTTTCATAACGACGCCGCCGACGCGAGAATTACGCGGCCCGCGCGAAAACGCTAACGAAATCAAAGTACGATCCAAGAGAATTAATTTGCTTATTGTCCCGATGAAATTGACGTGAAACGAGCCTCGCGACTCCGGTGGGAGGGAGGGGGGGTGCTAATTGGCCCCGGTGACAAGCGCGCCTAGGTCTTTGAGCGCTCCGCGGCCCACTTCCGTCTCGCGATCAAGACGAACTTTGTTAAATGCCTGTAAATATTTACGTCGTCTCTCGTCGGGCGATGTTCTTTGTAGATACCTGTCTGCGGGAAAGGGGGATTCTTGGGCTCGCGCGAGATTGTCGCAACACAGGATTTCAGTAGAGTTCGAGGCGCGTAATGCTGAATTCTGAGAGCTTTCAAAGTCATACCGACGGCAGTGAGATTCTCTTGAAATTTTGTCTCTCTGTCTTTGGATTTTTCAACAATTTCGTTAACACTGGCGAAATGAACACACTGTTGATAAGAATGTAATTTCTATTTCATCATGTTATTTAATATTTTCTCGTTACATGCTGAGAATAATGGAAATTATAGGGCGGCCAGAAAGTGCGTGGCAGTCAACGTGTCGAAAGGATCGCCCGTTTTTTTTCGTTTGCTTTTATCTCAATTTCAGCTTGCTCAAGTTGATCTCATCAACGATCCACCATTGATAAATCGAACTTCCATCATTTTTAATAACCTTCGACGCACGAGATGGCACGTCTCGAACAAGTTTTTCTTCAAAGTTCCCGTTTTTCCGGTCATCGGCAATATTACTGAAGCGATTACCTCGAAATTAATGCTTGGAAAACGGGGACTTTTAGGTGAATTTATTTCAAACGCGCCGTTGCCCACGTTAAAAGTTATTAAAGGCAGTTTAATTCGAATTACATTTCACTGAAATTGTATAATTGTCTGGAGGAAAGTTTCATCGTCAAAGAAGAGTTTAAATTCGCTTTCACAGCCTTGGTTTCATCTCGCATCTCGAAAATATTACGCACTTTCGTTGGAAATTTATATTTTTAACGAATGATTACAGTCGTCAAAGGAACAATGTCCAACGCTACGAACAGTGATTTATTTGTACATGTAATATATATATATATTTCTACTGGAACTGGACCCCATCTCGGGGCCAAACATTTCGTCGTCGTTCAAAGTGAAATAAACGCAACGAATTGGGGCCATGACCGTAAAGTCGACTCTGTTCGTGGTTTCTAGAGCCAAGTCGCGTTGTGGCAGATGTCGGGAAATATCGAGGGAAGTTTGCTCTTTCGGGGGATGGGGCTGGGAAGATAGAAGAATTAATGGTGGTTTCGGGAAGGTCAATATTGAGGATGTCGTTTATTGGCCGTGGAGGATCGTAGATGGGAACAGAAACTGGAACGTTTAAGGAACGATGACTTTCGCCGGCCTGCTAACGAACGGCCAGCCGACGCAACCAAGATAATAAAGACAATTACGAAGACGAACGGCTGGTAAAATCGAAAACGACGGTGAAACAACAATTGTCAGGAAAAATCGTACGCGATAATGCGTAATCGATGGGTAATGAATTTTCGTGGAAAAGTTTTGGTGAAAACTTTCCATTTTCATCCACCGGTGCCGGTTTACTGTTCTGAAGATTGCAAGGAAATACAAAGACTGGGAATTTCAGTATTGCTTGATTTTGAAAATTGTGAAGATACTTTAATTCAACTCGAAATTTAATTTCATACTTAACAAAATTCAGGAATTAACTGAGGCAATGGAAATTAAATGTGTAAATAATCGAATTTTTCCCCCATAGTATTTCATTGCATATATAATAAATTAAATATATAAAATTGAACATGTGTATATATTTAATTTCTTACAATAAATACATGTCGATAATCGTTGATCCACTCTTTCCATTGAGTGTCAATGGAAATTTGATGGCAATAAAAGCTCTACGTAATTTACGACGAATAAAAATACGTGTCTGATTAAAAAAATATGCGTTTACGTGCATACACCTAAACGATTTCGTCACGTGGCTTTGATAATACTAACAAACGAGTACCAATAACTGTCAATTTAGAAGAAAGAGAAATATTCCACTTTGTTGTTTTTTATTCAGATGTTCGCGATAACGAGAATGAGACAATTCAAAATTATCGTCCTCAACTGGTTCGGTGTATCTATCGATTAGAAGATTTCAATTTTGCAACTATACCGAGACTAACTCATTTCTTCCTACGATCATTCCCACTCGTTTCAATCCCTATTCACCGTAAAATAACCAAGCCGTCGATCCCTATAAATTAAAATCCCCCGTCGAAACATGGAAATGGTAAAAAATACGCGTGTAAACACGATCGAATTTCCGCGGTACTTTGCCAAACAAAATACTGCATGCAAAATGGAGCCAATTACCAGCCGATCCGGCAGCATTAATACGCGATTGATTTTGCTAAATGCAGCCGGCCGCGGATAAACAGAATTTCGCTCGGCTTCTCTAACCTGCGATCATCGGACGCAGCTGGAATATCGAATTAGTTTTTGGAAGATTCCAACACGTGGAGCCAGAGAGAGAGAGAGAGAGAGAGAGAGAGAGCTGCCACTCGTATTTTCCCCGCCGTTAATTTGCATACGAGCGGCCACCTCGATGGATATATATATATATATCCATCGCCGCGCCGTGTGGCACACACGGAACGAAACGCTAGTGGTGGTTGACGTTTGATTGATTAGCTCCATTGAAAACTAGACGTCGAAAGTTACCGCGTTACAAATGACACATTGCGCGCGGCCGCGATCCACGGTTTATACGCCGAGCCGGAACAATCGTGTTTCCCACCCAAGATTCTCCCAGCCGCGCGTCCGTTTAAAATTCAAACAACACCTTCCGCCCGAAATATGAAGCACGCACCGCGAGATTCTCGTGGAAATATAACGCCGCCGGAATATGAAAACGACTCGTCCCTCCTTCTTCTTCTTCTCTGGCAGACACGATCAAAAAAAAAAAAAAAAAAGGAGAAGACCCAGATCGATGCTCCAACTGCTCCTGCTTCCTCCCCCGTAAGAAGTATCATCCTCGTCCACACGGTGATATTTAATTCGCATTACGCCATGTGACTGGACAGCCTGGAATCGATGTTCACCTCGACGTCAAGGGGGATCCCTATTCTTGGGCGGAACGCGGAAGGGATCGCGGAGGTTCGCAGGAGCCGCCGTCGTTCGGACTGAGAGAGAGTGGGTGGTTTGTGGGGGGGAGGCAAGCCTGCGAATTGAATGGGAAATTGATGGGCTTCGGCCTGTCGGCCGTGTACGCGGCGTATATCCGCCATAGACCCCAACTAGATTCCTGTTGTGTCCTGCCTCGTGTATACAGCCTGTACCTCGAAGCGTTTCACCGCTGCTCCACCCCCTTAACCGCTCTCCTCCGCCTCCATCGCGGCGACGCTACACACGGCGTGTTCCTCGCCGCATACAGAACCAGACCCGGGCCGACCGGCCTAGCGTGTACCCCTGCGCGTGCATACACACACCTGCAGCTAGCCTAGCCTAGCCTAGCCTAGCCTAGCTTAGCCTAGCCACCCCTTGCCGAGGTAAACCGTCGTCGCTCCGTTTGGACCGGTGTTTACCCATGCTGACCGCTTGAATATGTATCGTCCCGCCGGCGCTTTGATTGTACGCCTTCGCATTTGCATGCGGAAGTGTCCCGCTCGCGTCCACCCTCAAGACGCAACAGTCGACACCAGTGGCTAGGTAGTAGCCGCATCTTCTACGATGCTCTCCCCGCGTAGAATCGCGCTTCGCGTTTCGATATTTCGTCGCGTGCACCTGTTGGTGCTCTCTGAAGGAGAGTCTTGCTGTTGTTAATTTGTATATGTTATTAAATAATTTATATATGTATATTATTATTATTTTTAATTTATATATATATCATTATCATTATTAAATAATTAATCATATATATATTATTATATATAAATAATTATTAAAATATATTATTAAATAATTAATATATAATATAAATAATTATTAAAAAATATTATTATTATATATAAATAATTTATACAGCCCTTTTGGGTGTGTCGTATCTCGGATCCTTTAAAATTCAAGTATCTCTCTTCAATTAATAATTTATTAGACGTACGTAGGTTAGTGTGTCAAAACGACTCCGTTTGAAGAAAAGTTGCGTCTGCATTTTCCAAGTGCTTCCAGTGGCACTTACGGGAAAGAAGTAAGCATCTTTCTTCCGTCTTCTATTTTGGAGACGCAATCAGTTACAATTGCGAGAATCAGTCTGTAGAATTGTAAAGGAGGGATTTCCATCAGAGTGCAATTTGTAGGTGACGTGACGTAAAGGAAAGGGAAATTTTTCAACTGAAATTCGTGGATCGGCGAATTCAGGGATCTTTGTAATTTCTTAATATATCGTTCACGTGCTCCGCGCGCACGTGTATCAGGAGTTTGAACTCTTAACTCGTTAATACACGTTTCTCGTGCCGTGTTCATTTTAGTAGAACCTACTAAGACTACACGATTTTGAACTTTCGCGATTTTTTGGACGAATCTCCAATGTTGCAATCCTCGACGAATATTTCGATGCATGAACGATCCATTCAGTGAATGAGCCAATCCTCTTTTGGAGGATCCAGACTGGTTCAATTTTTATAGACTTTTCACTTGCATTCTTCAATGACACGATCGTATGATCGACGGTATAATTGTTAGAAAGTCGACGATGCTGAATTTCTTGACCGTTTATTAGCATTTACTGTCATCTTCCATCCAGTATCTAACAAAATTGACAAATTCTGTTATACATGTGGCATTTTTTTTTTAAAAAGAATATCTAAACAGCGTAGTTTTAAAAAGTTCGTCACAAGATCGTTAAACATACATGAAGAATTTTAGATGTTAAGTAACGACAGTTGCCTTGGATTTGTAAGACTTCGTGAGGATTGAGTAAAACATAGCAAACAGGTTTAAACGATCAACATCAAATATATTCTATGTAGAACTAAATAGTAAGAAAAAACAGAATTATATAACATATGAGTTTATATAATATAATATATAGGTCTAGAAACGCTTTAAAAGTTGTAATGTTATCGATTCGTTACAATTTAAAGTTTAGCCATGTTTGGAAATGTTTGAACGCGTGGAAATTCGAAAAGCCAAGTGAACTCTTTTACACTTTTATGAAACAGCATTTACCTTCATATAACGTTCTTTTCTCATTTCAACTCCTAGAACATACCGGTGAAGTTTGATCGTTCAAACCTGCGAGAAGGACAAACTCGCGAATCTATGGATTTCCATAGAATCTATGTAAATTTGAGCGTGACAAACGTTAATTTTTCACATTGCGCCAAGTTCGTTCATCACCGTGCGTCTAACTAATTTATAGAAAATCCCTTAGTCGAACAAGACGAAACGACATGGCCGCAAACGTCTGTTTGATGGAACGACGGTGATCCAAAGTGAAACACGAAATTTCCCGGCGACCGCAGACCCGGGATATGTAAATCCCGACTTATCTGTCTCCGGAGGAACAAAGGTGCATATCGCCATTTTGGGACAAGCTCTCTCTCTCTCTCTCTCTCTCTCTCTCTTTCGTGCAGTTGGCCCTCCAAGCAACTTTATCTGTCGTACGCGATGAACATACCCCTCGACTATCCTCGAACTTAAAGCACTCGGCGTCGGTGGTTAGTATGTAAGGGTGTTATCTCAGGTTTACGTCTGTGTTATCAGATACCACGTCGGCGTAGAGAAGCGTCGTAGTTACCGGAGCGCAGCGCGTCGCGCCATTTCACGGCCCGCAGAACGCCGTCCTGAAGAACGCTACCTATTTTCCGGATGATCCTCCTGTTTCCGCTAACCCTTTCCCCTCCTATCCCAGCTTTGGACTCGTTCGCTGCCTCGCGTCGTGCTCGTTTACCACAGCGGAGTTCGCGGAACAGCGACCCGTCATCGTTCAGAATGGCCTTTAGAATTCCAATCTCCACTCGGCGGGTCCGCATGCTCGAACGCGCCTATCTGTATCACGCGTTGCTTTCTATCGGCGATCGCGTGTAAAGTGGGAAGTTTCGAGTTTAGCCTCTTGGCCTTTTGTTCCTCGTCGTCCAGCGTCACTGCGTTTAGAGCGACCCTGCGTGACGTGCGCCCGGAGTTTTGAGAAATTGAGAGATTAACAACGTCGAAAGTCCGCGTGGGGACGAAGTTGCAATTATCGCGCACGAGTTCACGCTGCTTCACAGGACAGTGGCTTCAATTAGTTCAATTTGCACTGCGAACAGCGGAAAAAAAAGACAACGGTGGAAAAAGTGTCGTTTCAGCGAGTAAGCGAATTTCGTATTTTATATGGCGTAGATACGTATAACGGATAACACGACATCTGCCTCTGTTCGATCGTTTTCTTTAATGTCCGTGATACGCGCGCGCGCGCGGAGAATGCACAGCTGTATATACGTATGTATACGTATTTCGAATGAAACTTTGTTCTCCACTTGTTGCGCGCAACATCAATCCCCGTTCCCCGGCCATATTGCGAAGTTTCGAGAGACTTTGCCTCGCCGAGTGTGTACATGCAGCCTGAGACCAGAGTGAGCAAGGGTGGGTGAAACAGCGTCGCACTGTTAGCAACGGCTTACTCAAAACGTCGCTAATCCTTTTCGCATTCCCTGTCGAATTAATTCCGGGACACGCGAGCGCGCGCATCCCGATAAAGGATCGTGGCTGCACGATTCTACAGGGAGGGAAATTTACGTTGGTTCGCTAGCGAGATGTCTCGAACTCGTCACAACTGAATAAGTTGTCAGCGACGATGATCGGTGGACCCAATTATCGGCGAGATGTTCTCGCGCCTATTTCGCCACCCAGTTGAATTTTTAACACGCCGAAACGCGAGTTTAGTCTGCGCGGCAACTGCGTTTGACGGCTACCGGTTATCTTTCAATTTGTATGAATGGCCGCGATTAAAGCCGAGCCACGGTTTACCTCAATGGGAATAATTGGTGCCGGTCGAGTGAAATATTTGCGTATCGATAGACGGGCAATGGTGTTGCTTTCAAAGAGGTCTCCCTCCTACTCTACGCCGCTGCCGCCCACTCGGGAACGTAATTCGCCATAATGCCATTCCGCGGTGATTCGCGTACGTGCACGTCAACGTTATCGTTGCGAGTGGAGAACGAACGACGAGAGCTCGATTGAATTCTCTCCTCTGTAGCAGCTTCTCGAAAGAAGAGGATCCTTCGTCTGTCTCTCTCTCTCTCTCTTTCTCTCTTTCTACGATCGATACCTCGTCGATATCCGGTGAAAGTAATTTCCAGAGTCGAAGCAGCAGATATTTTGTTGCGGCCACGTTTCTCCGAAGAATGAACGTTCCTCTTGTAGAAAGAAATTAGGAATGCCATTCAAGGTGTGTTCAACAGCTTGCGCTGGCAACTGGCTCGCGGACCATAACGAGTGACCGCGCACGACAATTCGTCGCTTTCTTTTCATCTTGAACTCGTCATCTGTGACATCACTGGATAGAAATTATTAACAAGTGATAAACGTGTCATTTGTTTTGCCCGGGTTACGTTTAAACAACACTCAAAGCAAATATTGAGAAAATTTTTGCAATTTGGGACAAACAATTCTCGACGTGCATGAATTACCTACACTTGCCTTCAGCTTGGTTTTAGTCCTTCAGTTACATATTTCTTCGACTCTCGTTGATAGAAATTTATTTCTATTTCCATGTCTGATAATCGTAGCCGGTCGTAAAGCGATGTTCCTCCGACGTTGCAATTTTTTTCACGGATTCGGATGAAACGGTAGGCAAAGTTCCACGAACAGGTGAAACACAAATTGATTCAACGATGGACAGTGGAGGGCACGGCATTTAACCCGGGCCGTCAGCTCGCTGTTTCGCTCGACTACCCAACTGTGCTGCGCGCGACAACGACGACGAAACACCGTCCGAAGTTGCGACGTCGAGCACGGCATTTCCGCCACGGGGGTGAAAATCCCCCGGGGCAACGACGGGACGTCCTGTCGTGTCCCATTCTAAAGATTCTATGCGCCACCGTCGACCGCGGCAGCGAGAAACGCGTCAAACTATGCCGGGGGCACGAAAGTTCCCCGTCTTTCACTGCCGGCGGATCCAACGATTGTCCAGCCAGGCTGTATCCCGATCCGCGCCTCTCTCGTCTTCTCCTCAACTTTGAAAATTACCGCGCAAGCTTCTACCACCGATTTTCTGTTTCGAGTCGCGGCGAATATACGTGAATACGCGGCGGCATACACGAAATGACCGCGAAGCGGAGAGAAACGAAACCAACAAATTGTTCAAGGGGTCAGGTCACAGTCTGAAATTTTTTCAAAAATCGATTTTTTTGTTTTTTTTTTTTAAATAGCAGTTTGGAGTCTTAGAAATGAGATACAGAAGGTATCCTAGCCTTTAAAACGACTTTAACTGGCATTGTAGTTGGATTCAGTTTAGTTGTGAATTATGAAAAATTATTAAAAAAGTAGGTAAAGGATACATGTGAAACATGACGTTCTGAAACTTTAAACGCGTTTTTCTCTACTGGTATATTTTTTTTATGTGAATGAATTTTACTTGAAGATCGTCTGTATTTTATACAACCAAGATGTTATAGTCTTCTTAACCGGCTTTGTGACCCGAGAGACAACGAACTATGATCAGAATCATTCAAAGTCGAGTTAAAAGTATAAAATATTACGAAATTATTGTACAAAGTGTTATAAAACTTTCTCACATTATTGAAAAGTAACAAAAATATTCAGAGTTGGTCAACCTTGTATAAACAGTTAAAAAATCATGGACAAAATGAATACAGTTGAAAAGAATATTATCAATGAAAATAATGAGCGAACAAATAAATCTTAACGAACAAAGTTATTACAAAGTCAAACTACAATTGTCTGAGCAAAGTTGGCTGAAAAATTTAATTTTCTCGACGCTGCAGAATGGATTAACGATTGAAACGACCAACTGTTACATTTACACTCATGCACAAAATACTGGAGCAATTTTTTGCTTTCTCTAGAAGAAATAAGAATATTACAATTGTTCGTAATATCACATTTTTATATGTAATCAATTAAAATTCAAACATGTGTAAAAAAATTCGTTCAAGATTCGAAATTGTAACATGCTCCAAATTTTCTGCAATGATCGATCTGGAATTTAAATATCAGAATCTTTAATCTTCTAAAAAAAAAAAAGAAAAAAACTCGAATCTTTAACTCGTGTAAATATTTCATATTCTTCGAGGGAAACTTCCTCGATATCGCGAACTATAACAGACTCGGTCAACGTTCGTTAATGAGGGCCTTAGCTTTGGATTATGGCAAAACCGTTTCGACAAACAATCCACCAAGATTCCGCAAACATAAACCTGGCTGACTTAATCGTCTACGATCTGCGTCCACATTCACACGCTCTTACAACTTGAATATCGGTCAGCGAGAAATACACGAGCAACTACGTTACTGAAAGCTACAGATTGTTGGTAGATCAATTTTCTCCACCTTGGAGGAAGGTGTGTCCCTCCTTTCGGTTGTGGCGTTCGACGTCGATAATGGACGGTGGTTCGCGTCAAAAAGCCCGCTCGAGGAGATTATTCCAAGGTCAAGCCGAGCTTTTCACCCAGAGACGAGAATTCCTGTTAAATTCGAATTTCTCTGAAACCACTTTAAGACGCTTCAGCGTCCTGGAAACCTCGAGCGAGACTTTTCAGATTTTTTTTCAGTTTTAGGTCGTCGCCTAAGGTTAATGCGTAATAAGTTAAAGAACACGAGCAAGAGCGAACTTCGATGAAAGTTCTAAGGCCACTTTACAGTTAGAGTCCAACGCGAGGGTCAATCCCTCCGTAGTGCCAAAAAGCTCTGAGAAGAGAAACAGTCATCGCGATGAAACAGGATGAAGAGTCAACGCAGTTAATATAGCACCTCATGTATAAGATGAAAAATGTTCCGTTGAAACTTGGAGGCGTAAAGGGAGGAAGAAGGGAAAAAAGAAAGAAAGGAACAAAGAACCTGTTTGGACGAGGAATACCGAGGTTACGGAGGGGTTGTGTTTTAAGTAAACTCGGCGGAAAGTCGGGCGAACTTCTCTGTGTCTGGCGCGAGAGAGAGGCATCGTCCCCGAGTCTGGCGCATGCACGCCAAGCGATAGTTTGATACGTTAATCCGTTAAGTTGGAAAATTTATCGAGTTGGAACTTGGTTTAATCTGGGACCGATGTAGACGCAAGCAGCCCAAGTTGTGTGTTACTCTTGTAGCCAAGCACTGTAATGTACACCGAGAGAAGACAGATACGAAAGCAACGGGGGATGGAGAAGCAGAGAGAGTGAGAGAGAGGGAGAGAGAGAGAAGTCGGAGGCGTGCATAAACCTTGACAGAGACAGGTGGAGCGCTGCTACCAGGTTTGGAGACCTTAAAAGCGACAAGACACGAGCCGCTACGGAGTTATCTCCCTGACGTCTTGCCGAGCTCGAGGCTCGTCAAGGCTAAACCAACTCCATGAATTAATTAGTCGGCAAACGACGGTGGAGGACCGTCTACCTCTGGCTACTCGCGCGGAGGCACGAAAGGCTCCAAGCGTTTCTTAAGTTGGCGCGCGTAAACCGAGAGGGGGTGGGCTCTCTGTCTGAGGAAAGGCTGACCTGGCCAAAGAAAAGGCGAGCGGGCCAGTGTTTGTGAATTGGCTAAACGAGACAAATAAACCGGCGAGCCGAGCAACTCGTGTACCGTCGAGTTTAGACAATGGTGCTTTAACTGCGGAATTCATGAATCGTCGATGACTTCGTTCCACGAATTTCCACGGGGTGGGGGTGGGGGGGGGGGGAGGAGGGGGGCCATTGAGCGTAATGAACGCCGCGAAGAGAGACGTCTGGTTAATCGTCATTGAATAATCCGTATTGACGTTTTACCTTTTCGACCAACTAGGAGGGATTATACAATCTTTTCGACGCGATCTTTACGATCTTATACGATCTTTAAATCTGTTGATCTGTTATATTCAAGAGCGAATACCGCACGCGTTTTTGTGTATTACGAATTGTGTTGTTTGGCTTTAATTGTGATATTAAAGAATCAACTTTCAGAGTTTCATTATTGATCCAATTGCGACGAATGCGTGTAAATAAATAAACGAATGTGATAAATAAATACGCAGAATTGTAGAGTAACTACATTATGGATTCAACTGTAATATAGATACATACAGAATTATTTGCTTGCGGAAATATTAGCGAGTAGAATGGAACATGAAGTTCTCAAATGGTCATGGACTTTCAAACGCAGAATTACTCGCGATATAATCTGTAATTCATTTATATTACGAGAGGATTATGATAAACACAACTTTTTGCAGTATAAATGAGTTATATTATAGATTCAACCATTTGGTAAAATACAATACAGAATTGTAGTATAACATGAAATTTAGACGATGTAATCTATAATTCACTCAAACTTTGGAAATTATCGTGATAAGCGCAACTTCTATTTGCTACGCAGTGTTGTAACAACTAAAATTGTTACAATAGAAATAGACAATCTTTCTAAAAATCAACCTTCATTAATGTCGAAAGATTCAAAACCTAACGTGAAGTGTCAAAAGTGTAGTGTAACGTCGCAAACGTTACGAAATATTTACGCGTTGTGCAGCTCGAACTGAAGAAATCGCGCGAGAGAGTTAACAACAAGAGCTGGCAGCTGATCAACCGAATCGTCGAACAAAACAAACGCAACGGCAGATAAACGAATATTGTAGATAGTTCTACACAATTGTAGATTGTAGATAGTTGGCTGCGCGGGCGCGAAACGTGGCCTGGCGAAAGTTGGAAACGTCAACGTCGCGGAAAACCGAGCGACGCGGCTCGAGAGACGGAGCGAGTAAACGGAGCAGTGACGTTTATTGGAAGTCGGAGTTACGTGATCCCTGAAGATCAAACGACGATGAATAACCCTCGACGTTTCGTATCGCGATGGCATCTGATTCCGCGGAGGAGGAAGAAAAAGAGAGAAAACGTCCACGCGCGGGGGAAGAAGACAGATACATAAATATAAATCTAGAAAATGAGAGAGAGAAAGAGAGAGAAGAAGAGTCGGAAAGATAAAGGAAGTTCGGTGAGTGTGTGCTCGACCTGGATATCCGAGGCGCGCGCCAAAGTTTTCGAGAGCTCGAAACCAGTACCCACGGGAATCGAGCTCCCCACGTGTGTACGATGTTCGACTCTCTCTCTCTCTCTCTCTCTGTGTGGAAGGATTCTCTCATAATATTTCTCGAAATTCTTCAAAATTCCGCGAAGGGAAAATACCCTGTCCTGTACAAGCGATCGCGGGGATTTATGAAGAGAAAAAGAGAGAGAAAGAGAGACAGAGAGAGAGAGAGTGAGTTTCCCATCCGCCAGTTTCGGAGGAAAATGGTCCGCCCGACCGCCATTTGTCAACTGGGAAGATCCCCTCGTTCTCGTGGTTTACAATTACGCGAGACGAATCGATTTCGGGGTAGCTTGCGCCGCGGAAAAATAATTGCAGCTTTATCCGGGATACGCGAAAATTGACGCGTCCCCCTCGATACACGGTTCTCCGCCAGGCGAGCTGCTTTTTTTTCTCCACGGGAATCGGCGGAACCGATTGAAAAGCCACCGGCTGCGCGCCGAAATGGTATCGAGTTGGTCAACACCGACGGAAAAATTGATTACTTCTCTGTCCCGGCGGCGGTCCCGGCGACCGGTCGATCGAAGGCTTAATACCTTTCTCGATACTCGTCAACCGGTTGACCAAGCCGCCGCGGCGATAATACCGCCGCCAGATATCACTGACAATTTATCCAATGAACACATCCTGTTATCTCCGCCACACTCCTCGCCAGACTCCTCCACCGGAGTCAGTCAGCCGAGTAATAGCTGAATCAAGTATCGCTTCTCTCTTTCACTCTGCTACGTGCTCGCTCGCGTTTGCACGCGATAAAGCGAGCTCTGCCTCCTGTCTCTGTCTTCAAAGGAGCCGAACGCCGCCGCGCTTGCACCGGGAATCTCCGTTGCGGATGGAACGACAGCTCGTATTATTCCAATTTTTCGCTCTGTTGCTCCGATGAGTCGTGAAAGGTGCAGCGGGGCAGAAATAGCGGTAGGAAAGTGCTCGATTAACGAAATTTTTTGAACGCGACGACCGCCATTGAATTACATTACGGATTTGATGTTTAGGAATGGATACGTAGAAAAGAATCTCGATACTTCAGAACTTGAGAGTCACATCGTCTCTGGCTGCTGAATAGTCTAATTTTTTTTCTTCTTTTGAGTATAAATAGCTCTGTAGCATTGAATTCCTTCTTTTAAATATACTCAGTGTAAGACGTTTATGCACGTTGATTCATCACGAAATTAAACTTTGGAAAGTTTTCTCTAGTGATTTGAAAAATTCTGTTTGAAACGATGGATCGTTCGGATGTTAAAGTATTTGGATAGCGAGAGCTCGAATGTGGAAGAGTTCTCTCCTCAAAAGAGTTATTCACACAGGAAATCGGTGGAACTTGCGTTGCTTTAGTTCCGTAATTGTGAAAGTAGATGTACACAAAATCGTTGCCCCTTCAAGGATCCGAGCCAGCCATTTACACTGGAAATCAATAAAGGGATTGTTACACTTGTTGTATCAATTTCTCAAACTGTTACTCGTAATCACGAATCGAACCGTGACGATATTATCAAGTTCGAGCGAGCAACCGTTCCTTTAAATCCTGCTGTTTCCCTCGCGTCTACATGACCCGAAATGGATATTACGTTTCCGTAGATATCGTTTAAATATATGCATGTATAGTCAAATATTTGATTTCAGCATCCAATAGAGTTTTGTGACCTTTTGTGTATATTTTTTTATAAATGAAGCGTTACGAGGGGACGAAGAAACGAGAAAAATAGAATTGAAGGACATAAATTTGATGGAGATGCCTGTTATCGTGTTATCAGCGTAATCACGAAAAATAGTGCGATAACATTGACAACTGTGAGAAATTAGTAAAGGGTTATTTCAATTCTCCAGTCAGTAATTAACAGTAATTGGAATTTAAAGATAGAAATAGTTATTAATTAACTGGTAACAAGAATCAGGTTAATTCGTCTCCAGAATTTTTTTCTTTAACACTTTGCTTCTCCACTAATAGCGCACTGTATCGTTTCACGATATTTATGGAATTGTATTTCAGCATTTACTGTACGTAATTGTACCTTGCATTTTTGATAATGGTACAATGGTACAATTTTCGAACCGACGATATACTGAATAAAGCGTCTTAAGTATGAAAAAAACGTATTTTTCTCGTTCATCGCGGAAATATGAACGATTCCGAGTTCTTTCTTTCGAGGAATTCAAACTAAAAACTAATCGTACCAATTTTTTCCCACCAAATCCAACTGAAATTAATTTTGCGCTCTTGCAGCACGCTGAGTTTCTCGTCTCAAATTTCCAACGAGTGATAGTTGTTGCTATTTCGAAATTTTGCACAAATTTTGCTCCAATAATTCTCGTTGCCAATTTCATCAATGAACGAACGACGAAATCTAAGAAACAAAAATTAATTTCTACGGCCGATATATTGTATCGTCTATCAGTAATTTATTTACGAAGCAATATTATATTCATCTCT
Source organism: Tetragonisca angustula (assembly GCA_036937485.2). NCBI lineage: Eukaryota > Metazoa > Arthropoda > Insecta > Hymenoptera > Apidae > Tetragonisca > Tetragonisca angustula. Next base: position 49,145 of record JAWNGG020000436.1, read on the forward strand.
AAATAATCATTCGAATGGTGTTTAACATAACGATATTTTGTTGATTATATCTTTCTAATATGCGATATCGTTTAAATTTATAGCAATCATCAATGTGCATGCAACAAAATTAATTTCAATCTCTGAAAGAACATGATATCCCGCACCATTTTACAAACTTTCGTTGGAAGTCTAGTTTATGCGAATTATTTCGAATTATGTAAATCACCGAGTGTCGATTGACTCGGAAATCTGTCAGAAATGTCTTCTTTCTGAAATTCTTTTGTCCCTCTTACGTCGTTATTACAGTTTTCAACTCTGTTCAGATATTACACTATTATACATCGTGTCGTGCAACACCAAATTGTTTACGTTCGTTACAATTATGTCAATCGGCAAATTATAAAAAGAGAATGCTGTCGGCTAGATTTAAATACGGGTCAGTTTAAATTCCAATTCTTTTTCGTCTCCCGGTATCACGCGCGGCTACTTAAAATCACAGTAGATCATCATCGTTGTCGGATAGATTGTCAATCATCTAAAGATCGTGAACGCGCAGAGCCTCCAACGTTCTGCAACGGCAGTGGCGGCAAGTTAGCGATAGTAAATAACTTCCGGATCGATACCGTTTGTTTCGTGCGGCCGCGAGCGCGTTGCGCCCTTCATAAATTTTCAACAGGCCGCCACTGGGCGGAATATAACGAGGCCGGGCCGCGCCGGGTTGAATCGCCGCTCGATCTACCAGAGATCTTTGAAATTCGAAGTCAGCCCCGAGTATTCCCCAATACCAAAGTCGCGATAGCACGGTCAATTTCGCGAACTGTTCCTCTGGTCGAACAGACAGACCGACAGACAGGCAGACAGACAGACGAGTAAAGAGAGAGAGAGAGAGAGAGAGAGAGAAACACAAACATAGGCACACACAGAGAGGGGAAATCCCGAAATCTGTGCACGATCCTGCGGCTATGGGGCACAGGCTGTCGTTTGTATGCCGACCGAACGTTTGTGCATCGTACGTAGCCGCTTGTCAGACGGCAATGTCTGATAATACAAAGCCCCATACTGCATGCGGCTTTCCGTCCTACAGCGCAATCAGCACGAACAATCAGTTTGCGGAATAGCCGCCGCTGGACACACAATCGGCATCTTCCGGTGATTCACCGGCTTAAAATACGATTATGATTCCCTTTTGTACCCTAAATCGTCCTGCCCTGCGCCCCGCGTGTCTTTCCACCATCGTTTCGCCTGACATCGTTCAACCTTCCCGATGAAAACGTCGCGCGTATCATCGATACCGATTTCGGCACGCTGGTCAGCAACCAAGGTTTTCACAAAGTGGTTCACGGGAAGAGAAGAGGCCACTTGGCCACCGGTTGTCTCGAGCACTCCACTTCATCGCGGACGAACGCTCTGCGATGTCGTTGTCAGATCGAGCACGGTCCATCCTTTGACTTTCTCCGCATATTTTTCGTCCGGTTCACGGCCCTCGACCGGCTACTTATTTTCTCTCGTTCCCGGCCAAATATGTGTAGGACTTTCCGTACGAAAAGGTTGTTTATTCAAAGGTAAAAATAAGAATTTTGTTTGACGGTGATTGTAAGACGAAGATGAACACTAGTTTACACGCTAAACTCGCTCACTCACTGAATTCTCGAAACTCTCTGACTCTTTTCTTCCTCATCTGCACGAAACATTCATCGTTCGAACAGAAACGCAACCATACTTTATAATACGTCAATTACTGGACACCAAGGGTCCCAGGCCTAACTTTCGCTACAGCACATGCCACTTGAGACATTTGGCTACGATTCCCCGAATTGCCCATCCCACATATGTATTTCCTTCTCTACGTGCTCCGCGTTGTGAATCACGATGCTTCGTTACCATGAAAGATACGACCAGTGCGTACATCCATCTTTACACAGACCAGTTAAAAGGCCATTCGATCGAGCATGAATTTCAATCAGGCGAGGGGAGCGAGCGACTCCGTTCTCGAAATAATACAGCCTTGGTAGCCTCGTAATTTCCACTGCAGCCTCGGATCAAGTCCCAGAAACAAGCCCTCGCTACCGTGAAACCCGACGGACGGTATTTCTCGAAACCAAATAACCCACGGACCGCGTTCTCCGTACGCACTCGTCGGTCTCTCCATCTTCCTGTCTACCTTCCGCCTCGTCCTCCCTCTCCGTGTCCCTGATTTGATTACAATTCACACATCTCTCTACCGTCCAAACCGTCGGACGCTGCCGCTTATCGGTATCCCCCAAACCAGCTCTCCGGACGGCTATACATACACGTCTCTTTATCCATCCTGCTAATCCCTTGCGCTGTCTCTGTCCTTCAGCCGCTCTGCGGTCGCTATACACGCAGAGTCGTCTCTTCGTCCCGCTTCCATTCGTCCCCGTACACGCACTCTTCTCTTTCCACCCTTTCTACCCGGTTGAAATCTCTCTATCACGATGCCCACCATTGGCCCGGCCTGTCGATTCGATACTTTCTCGTCTCTCGTTTCCTCTCCTTCAAAGCGTGCTGAAGAAGCCGGATAGAAGTCTCTCGGAAGTGATTAGAGGTGTTGAAGGGTTTCAGGATGAGTTATGTTATATTATTATTTATTTATTTACATTTATATTTACATTTTTATTTACATTTGTTTTATGTGATTGATGCTGGAAGGATGTAGGATTTGGGTAAGGTGAGGAGAGGTAATGCGTTTCGTCTCAGAGTCGCTGCCTAGACTCATCAGTGGGGCTGATGGCAGCGACCCCTTATCCCAGACGCTTGTTTTCATAACTACTCGCGAGGCTGGGCGGTCACCCATCCTAGCAGTGTTCCGCATTCTGCTTGCTTAACGTCGATTATCGCTAGACTTCGACGCTAGGCGCACAGCCACTTGCGGCTTGTACGAGTCGGTGTTCGAGACTCGTACTCGAGGCGCTATAGGCCGCTACAGTGTAATTGGTTGTTCCTGACGGGCCTAACGCGCGATGAAGGTACAGAGAATTTTTCGACCCTTGACCCTTTGACTACGGCAGACTTTGAGACGTACTTGAGCATACGATGGGAATTCAGCTCGCGACCTACAACGGCGAAATTTTTCGTTTGGACGTGCATTTCTGAGAAAGTGTATTAACCCGACTATTGAAGCCAAGGCTCCGGTGCTGGGTCGTTTTAACCCACGTGGATATCCCACTGATACATACTTCGGTTACTCGAGACTGGATTCCATTACGTTAAACCAATATCGTTTATTTATTCGTATTCTGCATTGAATTGTTAGTGCACATACTAAAAATTTGACATGAAGGAAATTTATAAATAATCGTTAGGGTTGTATATAACAGTCACTAAGAAGATGAACACACAGTCGTTGTCGAGTAATGAAAAAAGAGAGTCTGGGCATAGAGAGCAGTTAAGTTAATTCGTCGTGATTTATAATTAATAGAAGAGTATATATTTTTCTGCATACATCTTATTTAATATTTTATTCTAGAAATAAAGCACGTAGTTATTCTTTTTTTTTTTTTAGTACGGTGATTATAGTTATCAAACATCTACGAAATATTAATCATTTGTTGCGTCTTGTTTGCACGTACTTCTTCCGACCGTTTTATTATCCCAACTTTTCATTCTAAGGGTATAAAAATAAAAACTAACTGTAAAATAAACATATTTAAATAATGTACGATCAACAGAATATGCAATTGTTGAATCAGCATTCACTTACGTCTGATTCAAATTGAGATTTGCTGGAATTATGATCGATAAAGTTTTTCGACCGCCTATAGACGCCTCTGCGGATCAAAGTAGGTTACACGCGTCTTCAGTATCGCAAGAGCAATTTTTTTAGGTGCCAACAGTAGTCAAAGTAGTGAAGGGTGAGTGTGCCATTACTGCACTTGAGATTGAAGCAAGCTAGAAGTACAGATCTTACTGTATGCTGTTTATTCAGCCCTGGCGTGATTTCACATTGTTCGCAATGTGTACCCACCCTTATTGCCGTTCCTTTTCTCGTAGCCTTAATATTACATTTTACAACTGTTATATGTAGCCTGTCGTACAACGCCTGCGGGCCATCTGCGCCCCTGAGTCGCCTTAAGGTCGTAAACTTGACCTGAACCTGAGGTTTCAGCACCGCTACGTATCCTATAAATCGGAGCAACACTGACGGCAGCACGAAATATCGGATCAGAACTCGAGGGGAATTTAGTTGCGCGTTGGAAGAATATTGAAACCGTGGAAATGGGGGATAAATGGAATGTTTTGTCGAAGGTAATCTTTTTGTACGCTTTTAGACAGTCTCTCGCTTTTCCTGGCAATGTTGTTTGGATTACAGTTGGAGCCTCCGATATCCGGACTAATAGAGAGACAAGAGCGCGTTCGGTTAATGGAATTTTCAGATAACGAAACAACCATTTCTTTCTTTCCCCCCCACCGATTTTCTTTTTTCCCTTCGATGTTAGAGCGCGCGAATCGAGATTAAGAAAATTGTCAGTTTACTTCAGTGTTTAAGAATGCTGTATGTTTTCTCAACTTTTCTCTGTGTGTAATTTTATAAAGTCACGTTCTTGATCGAAGTCCATTTCTCGTTGTCATGGAACACATTCTCGTCATTTTCGTTTCCTCCGCGAAAGGAATTATATTTAAGATACGTATCTTCGTCACTGCGGATTTTCATGCACGTTTATATTTCTTTTCACGTATCAAATATTAGCAAGTATTGTATTTTAAACGTTTTCGCGCACTCGCGTGCGTTTAAATACACAAAAATCTGTCTACTCGCGAGCGAAACGTTGATTCATCGCAGAATATAAAGATAATTTCCTACATTGTATCCCATCAGTATTATTCCCTCTTTGGTATCTCATATTTTGCAGTTGCGAAGAACACGTCAAACGTGTATCCAGCGACGACGAGGGAAAACAATTTACTACAAAAAAAAAAAAAAGAAAAAAAACAAGCATTGTCAGATAAATTCTGAATAACGGGACGCAAGTAGATTGAAATGTTAAATTATTCGGATAATAGGCTCCAGTGTAATTTCGTTTTTTTGACGCGCTGGTGCACGTGCGACATCGGCGTGCTTTCATTAAAAAAGAAAGAAAGAAAAAAAGGAATCAAACCTCGTCTGTGTTTAATCGCAATAAATTATTACATAAATTCGCAATCAAAAAGGAAGTCACTCGGTCCCATTTCCCCCTGCCCCCGTGACGAGCTAAAGAGAATAGCATTCCCTTTGCCAGGCTTAAGCCATGTACTTTGGAGCACTTTGCGCGCGCCGTGCACAATGCATGCCCGCCACTTTCGTTCTTCCGCCTGTAATTTACAATTTCCACCGTACATATATCGATAACCGTCCCCACAGGATAAACCCGCTTCTCAGCCCGCATACGATTTTACTACTTGCCGAATAACCGGTGGGAGGGGGAGGGGTGTCCTGTGCGTCTATCCTGTCCATCCCCTTTGCAGCTTTGTCTCGTCGCATCGAGATATTACCGGAATAATGCGTTCACCGGACCAGGTCTCTTCCGTATCTGGTCTCGCTAGCCCGAGCGTCTACCAGCCACGAAGCCACGCGCGCGAGTAGCACGCACGCACGCACGCACTATGGGGAGCCTGGTGGCCGCCGCCGATTCGATACAGAGCCGTCGATACGCTCAAAGGCTCGTTCCGGCCGGAAGGTCGCCAGCTATCGTGCAACGTCATCGAACCGTTGACGTTCGGTTTAGAATCGGTCGCGGGCTAATCATGCGATAGCCGCTATCGTTGCACGCCCGGTCAATACGGTCCTCGTGGATTGACACATATCGCTAATTGGTATTCCTGGACTCCGTTCAATGTGCGTCGTCCTGCGAGTTGCGGTAGCGCCGGGCCACGATTTGGTTCCAATCGGTGTATTGAGAGAGTCGAGAGCGAGATTATCGCCGGGAAGAAACGCGAGTCGCAAGCGGTACATCCTCTGTTGCTGTTGACGATAAGAGGGAATCGTTTGATGAATGAATTGTTTGGTTCCAAGAGATGTACGCACGTGTTGATGACTCGTGTGTTTGCGATCAAATTGAAGGATACGGACGTAATTTGACGGTGCGTTTTATGATTATTTATTTATTGATTCAAGTACACTTTGTACAAGTTGCTCTTGGCCATTGGGTCGTGGTGATTTTCAATTCCCGTTGACTCGTGTGTTTGCGATCAAATCGAAGGATATGGACGCGATTTGATGATGCATTTTATGATTATTTATCATTATTAATTATTTGTTAATGATTCAAGTACACATTGTGCAAGTGTAAATTACACGTAGCATAGCATGACATATCGATTCAGTTTCCTCCGTTTGCTTTCGTTTACAGCCGTTCCTTTCCGATTTTTCCACTTTTACAACTTGAGATAACCGTTTCGAAGATCCAAACGCACGAGTAATCTCAATCAAAATTCGTCACGTTATTATGTCACTTTCGCAATAAATAAATAACGAGATGAATAACAATATTACGTGATACATATTTCTATAGTATTATAATATTTATGATATTTACGTAATTGATGTAATGCACTATTTATTAACGCGCACGTGTGATACTTTAATGGATAATGAAATTGATAGTTGCAGTTCATTCGGATCCTTCAATTTTACTAAAATCGCGTGAAACATTGATTGGCCAGGGACTGCACAATGAAATGAATAATTTTCTCCTCATAATCACGTAGACGTTTTTAAAACTTAAAAGAATAGATTCGACACCTTTAACCGTTGAACAAAATTTGAAAATTTAACGTTTCAAAAACAACCCTGAGCTCGAAAAGTGTCGAGCTGAATTTAATTGACAAGGTTTGAAAAAGAGAAACTAGAATTACTAAAATGTGAATGGAACGTGTTAAGACATAAAGAGCCGCTGTACTTCAAAATGCGAGAAACAGTGATTTTCAATTGTAGTAATTCACGTACAATAAAATTTGGTTTATTATATTGTTTCAGTCGTTTAATTCCGAGATAATTCGATTGACGTGTTTCGCGCGTCGTCAGAGCTATTTTCATGCATTTTGCGTGCTAGAAAGGACAATGCTTGAAGAAAAGAGCAAATCATTTGGAGCAGCTGTTAATACAAATGAAATTGGGCCAAGTTACGCAGAAAGTCACTCACTTTGAGCGATATGAATCTAAAGATTTTAATTTGAAAAATGATAAGAATTTTGTTTCACTGTTTCTCGATTACGAATATATTGTAAAATATAAACCGTAGTAGTACACTGAGTCCAGAATGGAACTACAGCTCGGTTTTACAGTTTCAACATGTATAACTTAAATACTTATATATATAACTTAAATTTTTGCAAAATAGAGCTCGTAGAATTCCGGGATCCGCTAAACGGCGTGTTTAATTAATTTTTCATCGTTTTGGAGGTTGGCAAGTTTCTGCGTTGACAAGCTTCACCCACTTTCTTACAACTTGTACAAACTTCTATTTAATTTCGTTGCATCGAAGAGAGAAATATCTTTCTTGCCACGTAGTGTCTTTCATGGTGAAATATTTCGCGATGCAATGACATTGCATTGCTATGTCGTTCTTTCGTTCTTTCGTCTTTTTTCTTTTTTTTTTTTTGTTATATATCGTCACTGTATGTGTGTGTGTGTGTGTGTGTGTGTGTGTGTGTGTGTGTGTGTATGTATACATATATATAAAGTAACAATTTACTAAATTATATATTATACTAAATTACTAAAATTATATATATATTAAATAGTAATAGTAATATATATATATATAATTTTAGTAATTTAGTATAATATATAATTTATTAAATTATTATTTACTAAATTATATAATATATAATTTAGTAAATTGTTACTTAATTTTAGAAAATTCACTGCACATAATATGTAAGTAATGTGCAGTGAATTTTCTATTTTCTAAAATTAAGTTTTTCCTTATTCCTCCATATCATATACTCGTCTATATTTGTTATTCCATCCAAGTCTGTGTTCTTCCGACTGTTCGTGGTGGTAAAAGGTGCAATAAAATGCAGATCGAAAAGACCCACGCATCAAGGGAACTGCTCTATATGTGCATATTATCGATGGATTCCAACAGGAGGAACAGAGATTTATTAATATGAATTACGAGAATGTTATTCGAAATTAATGACGTATCGCGGGCATCGTACGAAGGAATTCATGTTATTGTTATCGGTTTCTGTTGGAAGAACAGAACCAGAAAAAGAAGGAAACTGAATAACATTTTACAGGTTATTTCAGTCTCTCCCCGTCAGACTTCGCACGAACAAGAAACAATGTTTCACGTGCGCTGCTCGTTTAAAAATTACAACGTCCATAAATTCGCGCTTGTGTAAATCTGAAAAGGGAAAAAGAAGGCTTGCACACACTAATCATTAACCATTTAACTTTTACAGAATTCGAACTTCTTAATCGAAATTCGTATTGCATTTTCGTAGTTTGAAATTCATTTTACTTATTTTCGCGAGACGTCGTCCGAAAAATCACTTTCGGAGTGTCGCAACGCTTTTGACAAGGCAGCGCGCGAACGTAAATACGATACTTTGTTACGAGAGTTGTTAACGGAAAATTATAAACGACTGTTCTCTCGTTTCGATCCTGGAAATATTCGACGATATTTACGCCGCGTTACGGAATTAGAGATCGAAACGATCGGTGCAGAGAAAGTATCTGCAGAGGAAATTAAAAATTGATATTCCATATCCCAGATATAACCCCCCCTCAAAAAAAAAAAAAAAAAAATAAAAAAAAAAAAGAAAAAAACCAAAATCCATAAACGGATTGGCAAACACGGTCAAAGTGCGTGCATAAACGTGACGTTCCTCAATCCGTTTATGAATTGAGCGCCGGATATAACTATATATGGCGGTGGTTATTTATTCGTAGAATGATGGACTCGGTGTCGAGGGCGTAATCGCGTTTTCGTCGGATCGAGCAGTCGCGGGGATATCTGTTTTAATAGGAACGCGAATCGGCGGGGCGGCGAGGAGAAATTGAATTAATAGGCGCGGCCTGGGCCAGGCCAGGGGGTTTGTAACAGAGGGAAACGTTGCTCGTCAGTCGTTCTAACTCGCGATTGACGCGCAAGCTCTCTGGATCGATGGCTCCTCCAAATTCCGAGATTACCGCGCGCAGATCGTTTCATAAAGCTCTTCGATCTCGCGCGTTATCTCTTCACCACCGTATTCCAAATACCTCGAGCGAATTTCCTCGATTCACGGCGATTCGATTTTGGGGGGCCGTGTTTTAACGTCGTTCGAGACGTGTTGATTAAATTCACAGTATTTTTTTTTTTTTTTTTTTTTTTATAGCAAGACCGAAGGAACTGACTACGTAGGTTTATATAAAATTTTGTACAAGTGTTTAATAATAAATCAAGTGCGAACTGTGTGGAGTATATATCGTTAACGTTAAATCGCGTGACAAGTTTTTGTCTTCGACGAGTTGTGAATATTTCATTGTTAACAAACTCGAGGGCTACAGTAATCGCCAGACCAGTATTTTCTGTGATAACGAATAATTCTTTTAAATCATATGCATTGTATTGTCGATTGTACTTTCAATTTCATATGTCACTCTAAATATTTATAGTTCGTTCTCTTTCTACATTTGTGACGTAAGTAACGCAGTTACAAGCAGGATTTATCCGTTAATGCGTGCGCGCGTATATGTTCCTCCACTCAGCGTGGATGAATTATGCACATTGTTCACTGCAGGTACACCAACAGTTTTTTACAATGCACATCTTTAATACCCTGAGAGCTGTAACATCAAATGGCGAACGTATTTATTATAGAACCTAATGGCTTGCGTCTCCTCCATTTGGATCTTTAAATGACACGAAATTACGTGTGTTCTTTCCGGTTGTACTTTTGTCACGCCTGCTGTTTTCTTTGTCTTTTTCCTTTCAACGACGCAACCATCGCCAGCTGCCAGGAACGAACGTGTTAACGATCTAATTACGCATTTATCAGCGGCAGATAACGCGTGTCTTATCTGCCCGTGGCGAAAATTAACGCGCGCGCACGTTGCAACTGTTATCGCGCAGCGAAATCTCCGCGTTGTTGTTCCGTTCCCCGTCTATGCACTCTTTCCGCTCCACTCGCCTCTCCACCCTTTTAACCGTCCCTTCGCCGACCGATCCCCGGTTCGATTTACTATCCGAATTTTACGTTTCATTAACCGCGGCTCTCCGCGCTGGCATTAACGGGTCCGCGCCGGTAATTAAGACCTAATTAAAAATAGCCGGGATATTCGGATTGGTAAATAATCAGGGACGAGAGCCGCGGCTGGCTCCCCCTTCCCAAGATAAATCGAACGCCTATCTTTCGATCGTGTAATGTAGCCGGGATTTAAACGGCGGCCGCTAATTGCGCACGATATCCCGGAACCATTTAAATTTGGTTCACCGCGACAAATCTAATCGTTCCGACCCTCCGTTTTCATCCTGCCGCATCCCCTTCCGCAAACACCCTATCGCATCGTTGGCGGATTCTTTTCTCTTTCTCTCTCCGGGGTTAGATTTCGATCTTTCCGCTTCCACTTCCGTTCCCGTTCTCGGCGAAGAACGATTCTGGACTGACGATTCGGTCGAAATTTCGGTAGGAAGGTCGGTTTAAACCTCCCTTGCGCTTGGCAACTGGTTCGCGGACCGTAACGAGTGACCGAACCGTACGCAACAATTCGTCGCTTTCTTCTTCGTTTGAACTCGTCGGTACGACACTCACTGGGTAGAAATTATTAAGAAGCAGTCAACTTATCATCTGCTTCGCCTGGGTTACACTTAGATATACTTGAAACTGAGAGTAATGTTGCAATTTGGGAGAAAAAGTTCTCGACGCGCGTGGCACATTACTGGTTCGCGGACCGTAACGAGTGACCGAATCGTACGCAACAATTCGTCGCTTTCTTCTTCGTTTGAACTCGTCGGTACGACACTCACTGGGTAGAAATTATTAAGAAGCAGTCAACTTATCATCTGCTTCGCCTGGGTTACACTTGAATATACTTGAAACTGAGAGTAATGTTGCAATTTGGAACAAACAATTCTCGACGTGTGGTTTTCTGGATGTTCCACTAGGGGTGTGTCATTTTTATTAATTTCGAGAATTTTCTTTTGCAAGTCAAGTTTGCTGGTGCTGCGTTGCGATGAATATTTTCGATTATTTTGAAAGTCTCGAACGCGAAATTTGTTGCTGTTCCGTTTAATCTTTATATCTGCTTTAGTGCGCCGTGGTTTTACAATAATTCCAACAATCTGCTTCAAACTCCCGATAAAAGTGAAAGCGTGTAATTTTTGAAACGCACTTTACCTAGCGCTGTAATCTATATTTTTTGCAAGTATCCTGAACTCTGTGAATTGAAAACGATCTTCGAATCTACCGGAACGGATTCAATCGCATCGGACGCAACACCACAAACGCTTAGAGCGATGAGAATATCTGGGCTTGATTGAAAAGTGAATTAAATCCCTTTTCTTACTGTTGCGAGGAACCTGTTACTCGTGTAATCTCGCGCAACGAGAGCAAAGAAACGAAGCGAACCTACGAGTAACATAATTTAATAGAAAAATTACATCCCGACGAAATTAATCAAAGGCCAGTATATTTACTCTCGCTTTTGATCAAATCTTATTATCTTTCTTTTTTGTTAAATCTTGTTGTTAAATATTATCAACGTGAAACGAAATGCAAATGAAACTCTTAATATTTACCATCTCAATGTAACAAACTCGTTCGTCCTAATTTTGCACGTGCTCCATTCTAATCGATTGCCAGTCAAACGCAACAACGATCGATTAATAAGAAAAAAAGAAAACCCCCCTCCGATATTCATCAGGGGGTTAATAAATGTTCGGTATGCACGCTAAATGCATGGTCGGCTTGTCATTGATCCATTATCAAGGGGGAAACCAGTCTATTGTCCTAATCTCATTCATCAATAACAAGCATTGGCCTCTTGGTGAAGTGGTGCTGAAATCCATCCCCTTTGCCTTCGCTATGGTTCCCCGCGCATTGATCGAATATTCTCAGGTTTCGATCGCAAGGCTAGTTTCCCCGGGCCGTGCCAGCCGCAAATCACCAATGATCTTCCAACACTGATCGAATCTGTATAACAACGGGATAATCCGCCGTAGAATTTCGTCGAGAAAGTGTTTCTTGCGTGGCGCGCCCCTTTTATCATCGATCTTAGTTAAACACCGTGATTCGACGGAACTTGGGCCTCATTAGACGAAAATAGCCAAGTCTGTTCGTAGATGCCAGTAGATTCGAACAACAGATTATGGCGGGACTATCGTTGGCGAGTGTGCGAAATATTTTTGTTGGTAATCGATGGTACGTTTATTAGACTGAGAATCTTTATGTAGTTTCATATTTTCGTGAACATGAATATTAAATAGTAATATAATAATAATATTAAAAAAAAACAAAGTCTAAGCCTAAGTCCTAAGCCGTAAACATCGGAACGAGTACTCTATTTTCGACAGACTGTACACTTTTGCGTATCGTGTACATTTTTTTTGCATCTACGAAAGCATAAACAGAGTCGCGATCCACTATGACGTTTATTGGCAAATTCTTCCACGAACGCACATACAGTGGCGAACCAATGAAAATTTATGATAATGTTGATAATCTGTTAAAATCTACTGTAAATACTGATCCACTAAATGTTGTGAAATATCTTTAATATTGTCAACAGTACATTCCGAAGTTACATTTTACATTTACTCATTACGCTTGTCTATAATTTTCTATTCTAAAGGTATTGTACATTTTCTTGCCAATTTACACGATATAACGCAGTATGTCGTATCTTTCAAATTGCAGCATAGAATATTATACGATGGAAGATAATTTATCGGAGATAAATTCCTATTTAAAAGTCGAATAATGAACACTGTCACACAAACACGCGATGGAGAGAAAAGTGAAAAAATACACTGGAAATGAAATGCAATTTTCTTTTCCTGCTATTTGAACTTAATCAAATACACACAGAATTTGTTACAGAAATTATTATACAAAAGAACGATAGAGAGCGACGAAGGAATTGTCCGTGTGTAACTTTCGAGAGATAGCGTAGAGTTTCTCCGTTCGAATAATGGTGAGGGTGAGCTTGGCTTGAAATCGAATTTCAGCTGGCGTTCACGCGCGCGACAGTCCGATAATCGCGGCATGGGGAATCGAGTGAAATCGGGGACGGGCCTCTACCCCTTGTTTTTCAACCGGTCGCTGTCGCGGCTTGACGCCGGCATTTTTCGACACGTCGCTGAAATTCCGCGCGACACTGACAGGCCGCGATTTCCAACGAGCAACGATCCGTGAATTCTTGCGCTCCTAACGCGCCGCGTATCATCCTCTGCGACACAATATGCCTGTCGTTCGCATTGACAAAAAAAAAAAAAAAAAAGAAAAAAACCGTGTATCGAAAAAACCGGCCAGAGAAAGAGGCGTACGCACGTGGCTCGACAATTCACACGAATTTGATGCAATTATCGCGCCCTGAGTCAGTAGACGATCAGTAACATCTGCGCCAACGTTTAGCTCGCGATCGGTTCTTCGACTGCAATTGAAAAAGTCAGAAAAACATAGTGGGCATAATTGTAAGACGCTTGATGTATATTTTTCATCCTTACGATTGTCGTGTTATTATTACTCGGTTGTTAACATGTGATTTATTTGTAATAGTTTATATTTGTCATTTATAATGTAATATTCTTATGTAACAATATATTATTATATTATTATTTATGTAATGATATATTATTAGATTACAGTATTTACATTGGTCCATTTATTTAAAAGAAAGAGAAGTAATGGTTTGAGAAAAATTAGATAAGGGTGTTTTATTACCCTGAAATTTGTTTTTCTTCGTAAATCTTTGGATTTAGTTAAAGTACGATCTACGAGTTGAATTTCATAATTTTGCAGTTTTATCGAGTCTTTCGTGAATCTCGAATCGTACATTACAAGTAAACGATTCACATTTCTATCGTCTATTTACAGTTTGTCTTTTCCTGCGTCTCATAATTTTCTCCGATTCAATATTCCTAATTTCTGTCTCTAATTCATTCCGTTATACGAGCGTTAAGTTCGTACAAACTTAAACACAATGTATAAAATCCCTATCTTCTTCATTCGAATCTACGCAATTTATAAATGTATAAATTATTTCATAATTTTGTTCACTAACGTGTGCAAATATGTTAAATATCCGAGGAAGTTTATGCCAGCTTTTAGATGAAAATTCTCCTCTGTCAAACGATGCGGCACCTGTTTATCCAATATTTTATAGAAACCGAATAAGCAAAGTTTCCTTCTCCCTGTGAATTCGTCACGGCGGAATACTTGTGGTTTTTCGTACGTTTGAACGCATATATATTTACGCAGTTTCTTTTATCTTCGATAAAATAGATGGCCGTCGTCCTGAACGTGGTTCCTCCTCCAGCAATGTATTGCCCTGCTTAAATCACTTGAACTATTCTTGCGCTGTCCTTTCGCTAATAGAATCTTCTCCATACACAGCCACGGAGCGTGAAAGCACGAATCTCTTATCTCTCTCGCCGTTCATTTTTCACCTCGTATACGCAATAAAGTATCGAGATAATTGAAAATTACGCGCTGCTGCTGTACACGAACTTCACAATTAAACTTCCCGCTTGCGTTACGTTTGCAAATTACTGATTGAAACTCAATTCTAGAACATCGCGTCGAACTTTTCGCAATGTAATACGAATTGTGCAATCTATTAATTAAAAATAGCGATTAAAAAAAAATGATTTCGTGTAACGCATGTAAAAATAACTCGTGCCGTACATACTTCTCTTATCATAATTTTCAGTCGACTACATTATAGTATACCGCAAGTCAACTCTTCTCAGGTGTAATTCAGGCAATATTAATTATGTTCTATGTCTTCTTGTTAATTACATAATCATGCAAGTGATCTTCTTTTCTCTCTTTTTCTTCCTTTATTTGTTTTCTACAGTTAATGAACTGACTGACTTTTGACTTGAACGTCAAAAGAGTATTTGCACCGTACAGATTATTTTCAACGAGAAGTAACAGCTCGAAACATTTTTGTCAACGAAAGATAAATATTATATAGTTTCTCACGTCGTAGATCCTTACCGTGACTAGGGTCAGCCTCTCCAAAACCCGGGCAGCATCGAGCGTGTTAACGAGTCGAACCAGCCGGGAAAAGTTCCTCTGTCTTATTAGAAAACTTATCGCGGCTTCGATCGGCAGCCTTAATACCAACGGCACTCCGGAACGGCGGCAAACGACGAAGAGAAGAACGATCGGGGAGAAAGCGCTAATTTGTAGCAGTGGTCCTCGAGAGCCAGCAGCTATTACAAGCGAAGCTTCCCAGGCAAACTTGCGGAATCTTGGGAGGGTGCTCGAGCGGCTGCCTTAATAAGCGCCTTAACATCCTGTCTATAAATTCTACGCGATGTAAAATTAACGCGAGAGCCCATTGTGCAACGAGCCACTCTCTCCCGGACCCGTTTTCTTTCACCTTCTTTCGACTTTCTCCCCTCCCCCCCCTCCCCCCTCTCCCATAGTCAGCGTGTGTTCGAAGCCACCCCCTGGAATAATAGGTTTCAACCCTCTGCTCACCCCTCGTCTTCTTGTTCGTCCCATTCTCGGCCGATCCACTTCACCGATCCTCTCGCCACCCTTTCTTGCGCGGCCCACCACCTCTCTCTCTCTCTCTCTCTCTCTCTCTCTCTCGACCTCTTGCCCTCGTATACGCCAAAGTCGTTATTAACTGGTATTCCGTCGGGAGTCGGGAAGGTAATTCGAGTCGGAACACGCGAATGAAATTGGGTCATATTCTTGGGCGGACCGGTGCCTGTGGGCGTTTTGGTGTTGGCTCTCGTGGCGGCGAACGTGAGCGGAATCGGTGAGCGATTCGGTTGTACGGCGACTCGCTACCGCGAAAGATAATTAATGACTGCCTGTCTCATTATTCTGTTTTTGTTACTTTGCGATGCCGATTGCCATCTCTGGCTAATCTCGATTCGTACTTTACGAGGGAGTCGTTTGGTCAAGTAGAACGAGAGGTTAGGTTCAACGTGCAACGTTCATGTATTGAGAGTGATAGTCGAGTATAAGTTACTCTGTCTTATTCCTCTACGAAACTGCAAAACAATGTAATAATAATATTCGAGAGAGAGTTGCTCTACGAAACTGCAAATCTGAAGGTTTTACGTTAGGTTTTAGTTTAGGCTCGGATTCAGTACAACATGGAGTTTTGCATTTTGTGGAAAACCAAGTAGGAAATGTGGAAGACACATTGTTCTCGCTTCGAAAAATTACATAAAATTAATATATATATAGGGTAAAACAACAACTTCGTCGATGTCGAATATTATTTTCCATGTATGGCACAATATTTTGTACAAAGAAATTTAAGTTGTCTGTATTTTTTCAAATGTGATGTATTTCTTCCATAAGATGCTTTGTTTTATTTAAAGTATATTTCCTTTGAAATGAAAAAAATTTATTCTACATTTTTACTTATTTTTACATGTAGAATCTCTTTGTGTTGATACAATTCGTTCCAGATTAATATAAAATTAGCTAGACACAAAGCACGGACATTCCCGAGTGTCCCGAAGCCTTTACACCCTTTGAGTTGCATATCAACGTTTTAACAATGTCATTCTATACGTTGTGTTAATTTTATTTTGCATACCGCTTGACTACTACGTTTTAATTTTACTTTGTATATTGCCTCAATCCTGTTTTTCACGTCATTTCACCAGTACGTTAAAGAAATATCTAATGACGCTCGTAACAATCATTAGCCTCAGATTCGAATTCGAAGTGATGACTCGAATTAATTGAGCGAGAATTCTGATTGAAATGAAAAATATTATTCTTCCCCTCTCGGTTCCGCCACGAGAACTGGGAACGTCCTGTGTAAACATCTTCGCTAAATGTCGATCCTTCTCATTCAAATTTCAAACGAACACCGTTTTAAAAACACCGGGCCGAAGAATTGTCGGCGTAACGAAACTGACGTGATGGCTAGCGTGGCGCGACTACGCGACAGGAAGCATAATTTTCAAATGGCGACAGGGCGAGATTCAGTTTCGACCAGCCGGAGCATCGAGGCGATGTTCCTCGAATGTTCCGATTTCGATACCACCTTCCCCTGTTTTGTTCGAGAAACAGGAGGAAGAGAGAAACGACGCGAGAAATTCGCGCGGCCGAACAATGGGTGAAGGTGTGAGAGGGGGATGAAAAGGAAAGAAAGGACGGACGGGGGGTTCGGGAAGCGGGCGGAGGGTGGGTTTTGAAACGCGCACGATTTACTTTGCAAACGACGGGGAGAACTCGGTAAACTCCGAGGCGCCCCCGATACGACACTGCCGTCTGAAAACTTGGCCAATAAGCGGCGAAAACAAGAAAGAGGCGAGTCGCGGCGGCGGGGGCGTCTGCATAAAAGTAAGCAGGTACGTTAACGGCATCAAAACAGTCGAATATATTTCCCGAATCGACGACATTCGTCCCCCATGGGCACGGTCGTTCTTCTTCTCGCTCCTCTCTTCTTTCTCCACCACGGCTGAAGAGATTACACCGGACGTGGAGTGGTAGGTACTTTTTCGTCTTCGTCGACGTCTTCGCACCGCTCCTCGGGGGTGGTTGCTCGTTGTAAACAGCCCCGAGGTTCGCCTGCTTTTTGACGCTGCCAGTGGAAACTTTCCTTGCGTGTGGGATCTTTTCTTTTTTTTTTTTTTCTTTTTTTTTCGTGAGAAATTTTAACTTGAACGGCAACTATCCTCCGAGGGCCTGCATTCGACGACGTTCGCTATTTCTGTTTGGCTGAGAGTAAATTTGAAAATTGGCTTCTCTCGCGGAGGAACGGCGTTCGCGAGTTCACGATTTCTGACGTGATGAAAATTTCTTCGCTTTTGCGCGATTGTCTCAACGAGGATCGATTTATTACTATCGTAGATATCTACTTCAATTTCGTTGAATTTCGAATATGCAGATTTGTTTGTGTAACATGTAAAAAATAGAATTTGCTAGGTTCTGTAGTTTGTTGACAATAAAAATGTCACTGGGCAGCAGAGATCGAATGAATATTATTCTCCATTAACTCTAACCTTATTTCATTTTCATTCGAAACACGTTTTAAAGATATTGGTACTTGCGCGTGCAATTCGAAATATTAAATTCATACAAATCAAGCCATAAACGACAATGGATAATTTTTCGAAATGAAAAAACTTTCTCCCCTTGAAATCTCCTGTTTTCTATAAAATTATAGTTTGCAAATAAAATTCTTTCAATGAACTTTGATGTAATTTTTAACAATTGTCAGACAAATGGATACGTCTCTCGTCGAGTTCCCAGATCCGTGGAATAGTAAAAAAATAAACAAATACTTTTACAAATAATTAAATGATGACTAATTAAATAGAAACTTTTGTGACGTTACGTAAGAACGGATGTAAATTGATTTGACTAAACGTCAAGGATTCCGCGCAGCCTCGAAGATGGAAGTGGAAATACGCGGGGTATTTTCTCGTTTGACCCCCCATTGTCCGTGAACTCTCCCGAGATCTTTTTCTTAGCATTTCCCTCTTCCTGGAAGCCGGAAGATTGTTCCGTGAGCGACGTTTAAGCAATTTCGAGCGGCAATTGAATAAAGGCGAAGGCAATGCCGCGGGACGAAAATTGCGAGGCAATTGT
The DNA here is from genome assembly GCA_036937485.2 of Tetragonisca angustula. Taxonomy (NCBI): domain Eukaryota; kingdom Metazoa; phylum Arthropoda; class Insecta; order Hymenoptera; family Apidae; genus Tetragonisca; species Tetragonisca angustula. Next base: position 67,847 of record JAWNGG020000436.1, read on the forward strand.
TGCACGGAAACCGTCGAGTCGACGCCGGGCAAAAAACACAGGACTGCACGATGACCGGGCATAACCACGTGAATAATATATAAAGTTCGCGTGACTCGGTTCCGTATAACGCAACGGGACGTATCGCGAGTTCACGGGCCACGACATTTTCGCACAAAGCGGCCGCGATACGATATCCTCGAAGATACGAAGGGCGGAGGCGAAACAGCGCGAGAAAACGCGAATAGTCCACGGAGAAACTGGTCTTGATAGCGCGATTAATTTCAAACGGTCTACATTTCTTGCTCGAAACGCCAAGGAACTCCTAACGAGGGCTAGTCATGGACACGTTTCAGCTTGTAACAATGGGAATTTATTGTAAAAGTCAGCGCGCCTTTCATTCCCTCCGTAGATATCGACGACAATCCCCTCAAGATCCTGGTATAAGGCAGAATGACTCGAGGCGAAGTTGGTTAATTCGTTTATGTTTGATTATACAAATTTCACGTGACGGCTCTTTACGTGTGATTTCACGATTATACGATTATATACAGTGACTCTTGTTAATATTCGGACAGTGAATATTGAAACTGTTAGAGTTTTTGTAAAAGAAATCTGGGCACGTTTTAAAGGACTGTCAAAGTGCATCGTTCGTTTCATTCTGAAATGTTTTCACATCATGTAGCGAGTGAGTGAACGATAGGAGATACTTCTCGAAAATCCTGTAAATTGTCATAATACAGTTTTTACTTAACGACTTACTCTATAAACTTTACTTACGAGTTACTCTATAAACTCTCGAAGTATGATTTTCTCCTGCTATTTTATTGGACTTTGAATATTAGATTTCTGTTCAAGAAATCGTTCTCGCTTGATGTTCAAAATCCAATAAATTGGTGGCAAAACATCGTACAGCAAATTTCAAGTTCCTGCAGTCTTTAAATCTATTGTGGCTCCAGTCATAAAAAAATTTTTCTGTGTTTTCATATGCCGTGACAATTTACAGCTTTCTCGAGAAGAATCTTTACTTTTCCATTTTTCGCTACGTGATTTAAAAACACCTTGAAATGAATAAAATGAACGGTGTGCATGTTCTTGAAAAACAGATGTTTAACAAAGTGTAAATAGTGACGAACAGGAAGGAAGATTAAGAAGCTAATAATACAAATCACAAGGCAATCTATAATTAATTGATTATAATTAATTATAAAGTTAACGCAACATCATAATCAATTCGAAATTTTCTTTAGTCCCTCATTCTATACGTTCTTAAGGAATTTATTTTATATATATTACATTCAATTAAATTACGCTCAAATTCTAACTTTTATTCGTAACATTCAAACAAGATCCGTTTCTACCATTCGTTATCAATTTTCGAGATCATGCCGCAATTGTACGCACTTTGTTAATCATGTTTCACTTATAAATTTGTAATTCAGTAATTTGTACACATTGTGGAAAGCACAGATGTTTCATCATTCTGTTGACTTGTGAATTACAAAATTTACGTTTACATTTGCAAAATTTTATCAAAACGAAATATCCTGAACGATATTCAGCATATTATACAAGCAGTAACAACCCGAATTATCAAATATCTATTCTCTTCAGTTTATAGCGTGATAAATATGGCATAATACGATCAAACATAGAACGTTCGGTCTTTTTATCTTTACGAGTTTGATTATTCCGTGTAACATGTATTCAATATTAAATCGTAAGATGTTGAGGCTCGAACAACCAAAGCATAAAAATTGTATCAAAGAACGCGCAGGAAATGCGGAAAATGCAAAGGACGAAGAGAAAATTCAGGAACACGGGCTTTCCTTCATAAATCTTGCGAATTCTCAGAAACTGCGTCGTTGTAAATTTACGAAATTTCCATGGAAAAATTACGCATCAATCATCTTGGTTATCCCAGCGTTAACTCAAACAGTGACAGTTTCGCGCGACAGGTGCAAAGAATTCCAGAAAAATCATCGTCAAACATCAAAGAAGAAAAACTACGTCGTCAAACGAAGGAACAGGATATGCCGTTGTAACAAGACAATAAAAAAACGCCTCTTTCTGCCTCTCAAATGACTATCTTCTCAGCAGAATCACGTGCAATTTGTGATCCTCTAAAGCAGAGCGGGTTAACTGGCGGCTGGTGGATTCTTACCCCCTCCACTTCCGTACCAAGCAGTGGAGGGGGTGGCGCTAGTGATCAGAAAAGTGGAGGGCGCGGACCGCCAGTCAGCTCTAAAACATATCCAAACGAACAGTATAATTTATACCGATTCAATGAGTATAGCCTTTTAAAATACAATGAAAAACGACATCGTTAAAAACATTTCGACATTTTACACTGCAACTTGAACAAAAATGTAACAATAGCCTGGATAAACCTCTCGTCGAGAAATTGTCTCGTCGTTGAAAACGGAATGGCAGACTTGAATGATCTCTCATATGAAGAATTTACACACTGTGCAAAAAAATGCCAAGGACGCACAAAAACACGAAATGGATCGTGGACAACATCAAATCGAACGAAGATTCGCAGCGTAGTAAATGACTTGCTTTCAGCGGATTAATAAAAAAAGAATTATACTGGCTCGATCAATGAAAATAACCCATAAACACCTTCTGCAACAGATGTCAAAAATTCTGTCACTGTTCAACGCATTCAATACGAATGTGCAAACTTTGAGTAGCAGAGAAGATTCTGTAGGATTAATCCTACCATTTCCCAAAATCATCTGACAAAAAAACACTCTGATACTTGATGGACATAAATCTATATTACAAAATATAAGTAATCCACAAGTGCAGTATCTAGTCCCTAATGATCTCGACGTGTCACTCATGTCAAGAATATTTGGCCCAAAATTGCAATATTTTCTCAGTTTTAAGTCCATTGAAATATAACCCAGGCAAAACAAATAATAAATTTATTAGTAATTTCTGTCCAGTGATGTACCGATGAATTCAAAGAGACGACGAAATGTGCACGAAAACAAAGAAACGTCTCGATTCTCGGGAGGTTCAACGAGAAAGAAATCGAAGGAGCGTGGAATCGAAAGAGAGACAGGATTCAACAAGGCTCTCTCCTCGCAAGCTCCAGTTCTACCCCATAAATCACGACGATTACGCCACTCGCGTCGATTTTCCACGAATCTGCAGACACGCGTCAGCGAATTTTTCGCGTTTCCTCTCACTCCCGGAGGCCCAAGGATGTTTACGCGCCCGCCTAACTGTTTGCTCGGGGATACGTGAGCGTTTCCAGGGCTTTCTAACGGGATTGCGCCGCGCGAGGCGCTGGAAAACACGCCACGTTGGATTAAGCAGATCGACTTTGCGAGACGCGAGCTTTGTGAAAGTCGGTCCCCGTCGTTTCGAGACTGGCCGTTAACGATCCCCCGTAATTCTCCCATCCCCTTCGTACTGCTATTGAGAATCGTTGGACGGAACACTGCCAGGCGATAAATATCCCGCGGCTCGCGGGATAGCCGGTTCCTGTTCGGCGTTCGACGAATCGACGTTCGCGATACGCGAGGGGCGCGTAAAATAAATTTCGCGGCGCGAATCCTCGCCGGCCGGACGTGGCCGTAGCACGTCATACATATATGTATGCAGCCCCGAATCGGCAATAGCCGCGGACTAATAAAAACGCGCTACGCCGGCAGTTATTGGCCGTTTTGAACACGGACAATTTGGTATACGGCGAAGGAATCGGGGAATATCGGTGGAAAAAAGGAACGATCCATAAGGAACGGCGGCGGTGGCCCCGTCGAGAAGAATACGGAACGTGCGATACGTGCACGCTCGATTGGACGGTTTTTCTAAGGAGAATTTGGTGGCTGTACGCGGGCGGAGAAGCAGCTGTTCCCGCTCGCTCGCAGCTTCCCTACCGGCGGATGGAGTCGTTGGCAAGCTTCCCGCGTTCGAGAGGCAAGGGCAAACTTGAGCTAACCGAGGGAGATGGGAGGAAGGTCGCGTCGCACACGTTTCCACGCCGATCGTAAAATTCGAAAGCGTCGCCGAGTTTCTCGCGAGCAGACCACGCGGTCCGCGAGTTTCTCTCTCCCAGTGTATGTGTGTGTGTGTGTGTGTGTGTATGGGAGGGCGAAAAAACTTGAGCCCAGGATCGATCATCGCCCCCCGTGGAACAAATTAATCAGGCCATTCGTTACAGCTGTCATTTACACGTTTCGCGGCGGACGTGCCTCGATACGAGAGCTCTCCGCGTCTGGCCGATCGAGGAACGGTTTTCTAAGCCGTAAACATCGGCAAACGGTTGATAGAAAAAAAAAAAAAGAAAAAGAGAGTTGATTCAAGTGGATCGCGAGAGTGGATTCTATCACTTCTCTCACCTTCTCGAGGACTCAAAAATTTGATCGAACGTCGGCTGCGCGATCGCCGTTCAAACGGAAGAGGAAATCGTGGCGAAAAGGAACGACGAAACCGAGGGAGAGAATCGCTCGGTGAGGCGTGAGCCGTCGAGAGGGAATCGCGCGCGGCGTAGAACGCGAGACGATAAACGATAAACGTCATACCGTTCGATGCACATTGCGCGAACCGAATCTCCCTGGCTGCGCGCACTGGTTGCTTCCATTGGCCATTATTCGAGGGAAACGCGGCTGGCCGCGCATTTCACCTACCTCTCCGCGTTCACGGTTTCCTCTTTGTAAATATGTCCGCGTGCCTCTCTCTGTCTATGTCCGGCGTCCCGTGCGGAACGGTAGAACGCGTATGTTCGTACGTTGTATGTATGCGTGCAGCGAGCGAGCAGCGTGTGCAACGAGCTCTCGGCCCGCGAGAGAGCTGTATTATCGCGAAGCGCTCAGGAAGCAACGTTGAACGAGCGGTAATGCGTCGCCGTCGCTTCGATCCGAGCGAGGAGAGCCGCAACAGAGCTTGGCGCGTTCGCTCGTCCTCCTCGGTTCCCACCTGCAGCTGTGTGTTGGCCGCAGCTGTCGGTCGACTCGGCGCATCGATCGGTTCCGACCAGCGTTCCGAATCGCGTTTCCACCGAGCATCGCAGCCACAATTGCAATCCCTCTCTGTCCTTCATTTTCTGTGCCTCTCTTGTCGCGTCCGACGATGTCTCTCTCTCTCTCTCTCTCTCTCTCTCCGTTATTTTTTGCAGTCGGATTTTGCGGAGATCTTGCATGATTTCTCTCTTTTCTCTCCCCCCCCTTTTTTTGCGCCTCTCCGGTTGCTTCTTCCTCTCTATATCCACGCCGTTTCTTTTTTTCCCCACTTTCTCTCTTTCTCTCCGCTCGTTTTTTCCCCCTTCCAGAGCGCTCGACGCCGCGCTCAATCCCCGTGGCCGGTTTTTCCTCGCCGTGTCCGCCAGATTCCAGACTTCCTCGAGTCTCCCGGAGTGTGCTCCGCGCACTCGAAACTTTTTGCGGCTACGAGCGCGCGCCGACCAACCGGAGATCGCCGCGCAAACGGAGAATTAGCGACGCGTTCCACCGCGATTTACGGAATCGAATTAAACCAACGCGCCGGCGGGACAATTCCACGGGAAATGGCAGAGAGTGTGGCCTTTAAACGATTACGACCCAGGGTCGTCCCTATCGTCCTCCCTATTTCGATCGACACCAAATTCCAACGACTTTGCTCGCTTCCCCTCCCCCCTCCCTTCGTTTTGCGATCGACTGTCCCTTGTTTTACTACGCGGAGTAAATTGAGATTGATTCACAAAGTATTCGCTAAGTTTCACGTGTGGAGAAGTCGATGTATCTATGACGGCGACTCTTCGTCTATCTTCGAACGAGCAAAATTTCTTTAACCATTGGGGACGCTTGCAATTACTAAAGCTCTAAATTTGATAGTAATTGAGGAGTGTATAAGTTGAGAGTGAACCTTTTGATATAATACTTATTCGGTATATGCAGTATATTATGCTTCTTGAAGCTTAAAGCTTATTACCTCTGTAAGTGAACCAATTATTTTGTTTTTGTTACAGTCAAGTACGAATTAAGCACTAAAATCTTCGAACGAGCAAAGTTTCTTCCTTCAATCATTTGGGGACGCTTATAATTACTAAAGCTCTAAATTTCTGATATAATATTGATACAATCTCACCTTTTGATATCCATTTTGAATATTTATTCGGTATATGCAATATATTATGCTTATAGATTATTACCTTTATAAGTGAACCAATTATTTTGTTTTTGTTATAGTCAAGTACGAATTAAGCACTTAAATCTTCGAACGAGCAAAATTTCTTCCTTTAATCATTTGGGGACGCTTATAATTACTAAAGCTCTAAATTTGATTAATAATTAATAATTGATTAATAATCGAGGAGTATGTAAGTTGAGAGTGTACCTTTTGATATAACATTTATTCGGTATATGCAATATGTTATGCTTCTTGAAGCTTATAGATTATTACCTTTATAAGTGAATCAATTATTTTCTTTTTGTTATAGTATCAATTAAGCACTTAAATCTTCGAACGAGCAAACTTTCTTCCTTTAACCATTTGGGGACGCTTACAATTACTCTTACAAAGCTCTAAATTTGATTATTAATTAATAATTGATTAATAATCGAGGAGTATGTAAGTTGAGAGTGTACCTTTTGATATAACATTTATTCGGTATATGCAATATATTATGCTTCTTGAAGCTTAAAGATTATTACCTTTATAAGTGAACCAATTATTTTGTTATAATACGAATTAAGCACTTGAAGAGTTAAACATTTCGAGAGCGATCAAGTTCTCGAAAGGCGCGTTTCTTCGCCAAATTTTTTGTTACGAGTGACTGACGAAATCACTATTTATATTGTTGGAAACGAATTTTTTTCGTTAAATATCTTTTTATTATTTTTCTTCATATTCGTCTCTTTGCTCGTCTTTATTTAAATATTTGTTTGTTCTTTTTCTCTCCTTCTTCTTGTCATACATAATCGTCAAAAAAATACAACGACTCTATTTATAACATATAAGTATTGTATACAGGCGAACAGACGTTTACATTCGTCTCCTAACACACATATATCGTTTTAAAGAAATGAAACAGGTGTTCGTGGACTGAGTCGAGGAAATAAACGAAATAAACAAACAAATTGAAAGTAAGTACTCGCTCCGACGAAACGTTCCAATCGCGTCGAACGAACGCTCCGCGCCCAGACAAGAACCTCCTTCGCATCAAATCAGAACCGAATCCGAGTTCCGACGCTTATAAGAAATCCCACTTGTTACTATCTTTTACGAACTGCAACGCTTTCCACCGATATATTATACCTCTCTTGCGCATCTATGTGTGTGTATTCCCCTCCTCTCGCCGCAATTTCCATCCGAACGCATCTGGAGCGGTTGTTCCTTGCCCCTCGAACGGCGGATCGTTAAAACACGAAGGATGGCCGTAAATCGCGGGTCGTTACGTTTTCGGGAGCGGCGTTACGACGATGGAAAGATCCAATTATCGAACGAACGCCGCCGGTAACTCGGGGGGTGGGGGGTGGGGCGCGCTACCCCTCCGCGAGTCGTCAATCTCTCGCCGTAATACGAGAGCGGGCGTAACGAGCGGACACGAGGAACGAAAGGAACGACCAGAGGTTTTCGGTGGATCCGGTCGGGAAACGAGAGTCGTCGATGGTTACCGGTCGGAACCGCCGATACGACGTCGAGGAGGCGAGGAGGACGTCGACGACAATAGCTCGGCCGCGCTCGATGAAGCAACGGTGACAGCGATGGCCGCGGCTGACGCCGCCAGTGCCGGCAACGACAATGGCGATGACGGTCATCGCCACGTCGCCATCTCCCGCGAACGGCAGGGCCAAATTGATTTTTCCGCTCGATGGACGAGCGACGGCCCTCGATCGAATTACACGGCGACTCACCGCCGATTTTCTTGCCGACGTAGGACATCGCGCGTCGTTAACCTTACCACCCCTCTCGAACAGTTGCGGAGGACGACTTTCGGTACACGGCGATCTTTTGAATTCCTGTGTCATTAACCCTTTGAGCGTTCGAGCGTAGAAAAGAACTCGCTATCCGTTGTAAAATTTAGGTAGAGAGGTTATGTGCGCTCGTGATTTAAAATGTTCTAAAATGTGCGGAATGCAATATTGAAAATTTATTTTCATTTGTGTATATACGCAAGTGTGTGTATGTATGTGTATACACAAGTATGAAATTATTTGTTTCGAACAACGAGGGGGAATTATTAATTGAGATAGTAATTGTTCAAGGTGTATTAGAAATTATACTCGATGCTTGCGTCAATTATTCCAAATATTATTTCAGAGGGAAACTAACTAAAAAGAGTATTGAAAATATTAAGTATTGCTCAACCCGCCCGATAGAAACACAAATGTGACATTAAACACGCACTACCTCGTGGACAGAATTTCATTCATGCGCAGAAATGAACGAAATAAATAAAATATTTCGTTGCGCGAATGATGAAAAAGATATTTAAATAACTATTTCAAGTTCATGAAAAATGCGCAGTCGAAGCACATTTTTCACATACTAGTAGAATCAAATAAATTTCAAAAAAATGTTTCAATAGAAAAATAAATAATTAAATGGACAGAAATGAAGCACTAATATAGATATGAAAAATAATCTCTGAAAATATATTTCTATTTTATTTGAAATACTATCTTATTCAGCATTGCTTGTTTAATCTGAACGTATCTTTGGAAGAGTAAGCGTTGGTTCATAATTAATTTGAAACGAAATTGAACGTTTTATTTCAAGAATCACGCAGATCTTGCCTCCGAACGCTAAAGTCTACACCGAATGTTCTTTAATAAACACAAGTTTGCAGTAAATATACAGAAATAAAAAAACGTGAGCCAGTAACATTCAAACCTCTTCAAACATTCACAAATCGTTCACCACGAGATCCAAAATTCAACCCGGAGAATATACGTCTTCAGTCTGTTCAAAAATTCATGGACCTCCGTTTTTAGAGATCTTCGAGCCCGAAATTATCCCCTCGGTCGTTTCATTTCGTCGTCTCGCTCGTTCCGTCCAGGCAGGGAAAGTGTCCAAGAACAAAGTCGTTCTCATCAGGGCTCGAGTAATTTCAATACCGCGAGAGCTTATTACCGAACACATATTATCGGCATCGTCATTATCGAACTCGCCGCGCAATATCCGGCAGCGATAATTATAGATATATCAGATATTCGTGGGCGAACAATGCGACATGGACGTACGAGTTATCGGCTGCCATTCCAGCTTTGAGATACACCGGCGTGCCAGTAGTATCGGCCTGTTTCCTAGTCAGACTCGTTAATGCGATCAAGCTCGCTCTGTCGCTCGTCTTTATTGAGACTTCCTTTTTCTTTTATTATTATTATTATTATTATTATTATTATTATTATTATTATATCGTCGTAATCCGAGTCATTAACGAATAACGATGTCGCCCGAAATCCATAAGCCGCCGATCGAGTTTATCGCTTCGCGTCAACCCGTTTCCCGATCGACGATCAACCGAGCCCGCTATCCCGACGATTATGCATGTACGTAGTATATCGGCCTCCTCCTCCTCCTCTCTGACTCTACAAATGGGACGCGGGTTCCGTCCTGCTCGTCGTTTCGCCTCGATGCGCACGATGTTTTCGTCACCGATCAAACTTTCGGTCCGTCGGGTAATCGCATTAGCGGCTGTCAACCGGTCCAAAGAATCACCCCGTTCTATAGCAATAAATTAACCAGCAAGAGGCAAACAGCGACGATACTCGCGGATACGTAGTGCCACCGGGACGCTCGAATCTTCGGATTGGAAACAACAGCCATCGATTTAGTCCGTGCTTGTTCGTCCAGTTGTTTGATCGAGGACGGCGATTACTCGACGCTGTACATAGAGCGGAGGGAAACAAATGGAGGGAATAATCGAATATGTTATAAGCCCTCGGCTCCTCCATTCAACGCCTCTCTCTCTCTCTCTCTTTTTCGACGCTTCAGAAGTCCATCAATCGTTTGTTCTCTCTCTCCGTGTGTTTCTCGCTGGAACCTGTCCCTTTGTGTCCGTAAAGGCAGCAATCGCCGGAATATTTTCATCGAGTCACGCGAGCACGACCACGGTTTTTCCCGACGGTGACTGGTTTGAGTGGTAGGGATGGGATCGAGCGAGGCGCACGTAAATCAAATTCGACGTCTAAACTGTCGTGGCCCGTGGAAAATTTTCATTTTCGTCACATTTCCAAGTAGTTTCCACGCTTCGTCAAATTCAGTCTACGCGTTTCGTACGATACACGGCCAATCTATACAGTTTTTGACGCAAGTTACGATTTGATCGTCGTCAAAAGTTTCGTTTTGGATTTCGATTGTTACGCTCGAAGGTGAAAATGTTCCAATGAGTACGCTTGCGACGAATTCAATCAAATTCATCTTATACATTTCGTTGCAGTTCAATACGTGTGTTAAATTTCATTAAATTTAACGCATACAAATTTTGTACAAATCGTGTTTCATTTCGTAGCAGCGTATTCATTTACAAGTTTCGAAAACTTGCTCGCGGAGTAGTTCGATGTTTATAAAATTAAAAGCATGGAAACAACTCGAATATTGGAAATCGAAATTCTAAAATGACTAAAGAAGAAGCCCCCAAAAATATCGGAGATGAAAGTGATACAGCTACCGTATACGCGTTGTCTCAAAACGAGAATTCATTGCTTTTTCGAGCTGAATACAGCTTCTGTTTCGAGGCTGTCCTCTTAAAAGTCGAATTTTCTATAAGAGGGAGTTAGATGCATGCGCGTGAGCCGCTTTTGTGCAGATACAGTGGAGAAGCATGTTCCTGTTTTTCTATGGCGTGATGTTCAAATGGTACGTTTAAGCTGAACGAACGAATGCGCTCCTTTATCCTCCACTTCAACAAATTCCCGCTCATTTATTCCACCAACACCAGCTTGACGAACACAACGGTTTCGAATACAAGCGTGAATTTGATCAGCATGAAGCGGAGGATGAACGAGCGTTCATTCGTTTGATTTAAATTTAAAGAGAAACAGAAACAGAAACTTCGTGACGCACATGTCAAGATACTAGCATCTTCGCTCGTTGTCAGTCTGTTGGTTCCCCCACCGTGAAAATTAATTTCCACTCTGTTCAGTCTGAAACTACTTTCTCTATTTTCTTTAATACAATTTTTAAAATTTTACAAATTTAATTTTACTTTAAAGTTAATACTTTAGTTGTTAGCTGCAATAATTAATACATATGTCAGGGTGTTCCGGAGTTTGCGAATCAACTCTTTGTCAAGGAAACATAAACAAATGATGATGATTAGTTATTCACTATTTTTTAAAGTTTCATTTCAAAATGATGCTCCGTTTAATTTCAAATTGAACTTCAAGTCCCGTTTTAAATTTCTAAAATTATGAAACAGGCAAAGAAAAGGAACGACTGAAATATTGAAAATACTCGACAAAATACTAAGTATCTATTTTTGATTGTATCTCGTAAAAAATCGTCAATTCGAAAATTCCATAGAACATTTTCTTCTTCTTTTGGCCCCTAGAATAAGCTCTCGCAGTTTGGCGGGAAAATCCCAGAATACACCCTGCATAATAATGCGAGTATATGGCCGCGACTTTCTCAGCGTAGTGGGGAGATCGTGGTGGTAGAGGGGGCGAGGAACGTGCCGCCAGTTAGCCACCTCTGGCCTACAGAGAAACATCAACGCCAGCTTAAACGGTCCGAATCTACTTGCGAGACACTCGATTCCATCTCTGTTCATCAATATTCGAGCCTTCTCGTTTCTGCAAGTATTCATGAAACACTCGGAACTATCCCGTTTAGGTTGGACATCCTATCATAAAGCGATTAAACCCTTTCACTGCCAATTGGCAATAGGTCGATATCTGACACGCACGCCGAACGAAAGCAAAAGGGAGGAAACATAGTTTTCGCGTAAGCACACGGATCGAATGTATATTGGATTGGCGGTAAAAAAGTGTTAAAGACTCGAAGGCTGCTTGTGAGATACTCGACCCCATCTCTAAGAACAGGCACGCGACAACATTCTCCGTACGGTCGTGTCGCCGACATATTTCGTTTATCGGTCGCACCGTTATGCATCGAGCGCGACGAGCTTTTATGGCCGTCGCTATTTTATTGGCGCAACACCCAAGCGGGACAGATATCGCTGCGTCGAACCGACGGAACGCCACCTCGTTCTTCCTTTTTCTCTCACCCTCTGTTTTCAATTCATTTTTCAGAAATCTTCTCTGGCTTTTGTCGGGCTGCGACACGAGCGTGCACTGCTATCTCGCCGTGCACGCCTCAGCGGCCAGGTTGTACACACACACACACACACACACACATACGAGCGCGCGAGTTTGGATGAAAATTTTCGACGAGCCACGGAGGCTGGTGAAACTGGAACGGCAGGAATATTCGAAGCTCGCTTTGTCATCGAGACCGGGCGAGGATCGCACAAAGCCGCGCGCGTACACACGCGCGTGTTGCCAGCGTGTTGTTGCGAAATGTCGTTACATACCTGGGCCGCCTGGCCGCTCGTTACAGGAACGACGCTGCAAATAATAGACCGAAGGACCGAACAATGCCTGAACAATGTATTTATTTTAACAATCGAGCGGGGCCAGCGCGCGGTCGTTTATCCGCGACCCCCACCCCCCACCCCCCACCCTTTCGCCCCTCCCGTTTTCACCCTCGTGTCGCCTACGCGTAAACCACTCGAAATAAGCGCGATTGGAAGCGCGTCCTCGTGCGAATCGTTGAAACTGGTTGACCGTTCGTCGAAACAGATTTACAGGAATAACGCGGAACAATGGTGGCCGGCCTCTCCGCGCGATTGCTATTGTCCGGTACACGTGTTGTCCGCCGCGTCGCGGTGTTGCATGGATAACTCCGACGAGAAACGAGCACGATTAGGACGGTCTAAGAGGGGGGAGGGGATCGTTTGTCGAATGAGATGATGGTTAAATGTTGCGAGCGTGAAAGCTTGATAGGAGAGAGACACTCGAGTCGCGGATGAATTCCGTTTGGGTTTTCGACAGGCGTTTATTCGGGGAATCGTTTGCTGAGACGTGTTTCGGCTGCTGAACAATGCCAATCGCGATCATTCTGAATGAGTCACGGTCCATCGTCTGAGAAAGGGTGTACGCAATAACGATGTCGAGTTGTTGCAGCGATAGCCAATTTAAATGCGCCAAAGGGGACAAATGATGTTCCAAATTTGTCCATTTCCGAACATTCGGTCGACATTTATGAACGTTGTTTTTCGAGAAGATTTTATCACGATAGTTATTCGGTACAGAAAGAATATTATAATATGGCAGTGACGTTTTTTTTTTTTTTTATATGAAATTTGAAGATTGACTTGTAATTAGACAATTCCATATACACATAATTTCAGAAGGTTGAAAATTTGAAATTTAAAAATTTAATAATTTAGATTAAATTTTCCTTACGCTCGCTAAAATAAGTTGTCGGTTTATGGCCTTTAATAATAGTATTAGAGCGGAATTAATAGCTGAGAAAAGAAATAGAGAGATTCCACCTGGTACACTAAAAGTTATTAAAAACGAAGAAAACTCAGCTTAAACTACTTTTCACAGCTCCCTGAGAGGATATATAATCGTCTAGTTGTAATTAATCTTCGATCTTCGTCGTTGGGAAGAACTTCGTCTCATTTTCTAATTGCAAGTTCGTCGTCGGTAGATTCTGTCACAATAAATCAATCTTCGTTGTAAGTTTCCAAAAAAGTTTACCTAAATTTCTCATCACGTTCGAGAATTTCTTATTGATTTTCAATGAACGCGGAAAGACAGTGTATAATGCTCTTTGTAGAGCCGCGGAGAAGTTCTGAAAATTCAAATTTTCGACGAAATCTCGTCCACTTCGGAGACCAAGAGAGTCTTCGCGGCGAGACGCAATCTCGAGCCAATTCTTACACGAGGGGATTCCAAGGAACGCCGAGCGTCTCTTAAAATGCTCGTTCCACGATGAAGAGGAGGAGAAACGACTTTTAATAGCGTGTACCCGTTAACCAGGGACCAGGTTGGAATAATAAATCGCGGGAAATATCGCGGACAATTGCAAATTGGTACAAACGAGAGGGATTGTTATGAAGAGAGAAAGAATAAAATTGTGGAGAGAGAGAAAGAGAGAGAGAGAGAGAGAAAGTGGATGGAAAATAGTGGCAGAAGAAGAGAGAAGGAGTCCATTATATATTGCGCGAATATTCATCTTGAAAGTTAACGAACGCGGAGTAGCGTCTCGTTAACGAACAGGAAAACTCTTCTGGTCCAGGTCGGTTCGCCTGACTGCAAAGAAAATATCCTCTTCTTTTTCTCATCCGCCACCACGTTCGTCTCCCTTTCCTCTCTCTCTCTCTCTCTCTCTCTCTCTCTCTCTCTCTGTCCCTCGTTTTTTCTCTTTTCTCTTCTTCTCGTTTCTCCACCTCCTTCCTTCATTTTTTTTTCTTTCCTTGCAATTGTCCGAACGTTCACAAAGCGTGTCATTAGTATAACTTTTTTACGACAGATTGGAACAAGTTGAAACGACGGGAACCGGATTTTTATATTCGGTTAAAATAATGAAGTTCCGGCGCGAACTAGCCGCGTGAAAGTTCGCGATCGCGATCCTCGATGTTTCGCGCCACCTCTCTCTCTCTCTCTCTCTCTCTCTCTCTCTCTCTCTCTCTCTCTCTCTCTCTCTCTCTCTCTCATACCACTTCCCATCCCTTGGCTCGACAGAACGACGAAACGACAATGAAACGGTCGCGCGATTGTTAGACAAGTTGGAATTTCAATATCGACGTCGTAGGTCGTTTTCGTAGGTGATTAATAGAAGTGCACGGGAACTCGAAAATATCCGATCGAATCCAGTTGGGATTGGATCCTCGGAAATATCGTGACACGGAAACGTCGGGATTCTCGAGATTTTGTGAACTCGTTTCGAGGCGAGCTTTGTCGGATACCAATCGTAGGATATATAGTCCCGCTCTAACTCCCAGAATATAATTCATTCTATTTCTGACACGTGGTAATAATATGATACGACGAGGAATGACAAGATTATTCTTTGAGAATATAGAGAAATTATTCTTTCTTTTTTTTTTTACACGTTTTGATACGAAACATTTCACCGTTCGTCGATGACATTATTTTCAGTCTCTATTTTGTAACTTGACTGCCCATCACTGCTCCAAGTTATAAATTTTCGACGTATATTTGTAACATTCTAATGCCAACTTCAACCTTGCTAGATCTACAGCTTTTCATTTAAAGCATTAGAGCTTGTAAGAACTATTTAAAAATGTGTTACGTGTATTACAGGTTTAGTAACAATTTACAGGTAAACACGTATAAAAATATTTAAACAGTCATCATTCAGTATCCAATTTTCACGTTACGTATTAATAAATATGCGATTTGAAACTCTACATCAACATTTCAGACTAGTCTTACATTTAATCGATACAATCACAATAGTTCTCTTCCATTATAGTATCGTGAATATAGTGAAATTTAAAAATGTTTAATTATTATGTAATATAATATAAAAATGTTTAATTATATATAACTATATTAGATATTTTTATACTATATGTATACGCATAAAAGTTTTATATATATATATAATAATATTTATATAATATATATAATATATATATGCATAAAGGTTTTCCCATGATGTTGAAATATCTTCGTGATACCAACGGCATACAAATTTACCCAATTATTATTTTTCTTTCTTTTTGCTTTTCTTACAATTACAATTATAGGACTAACGCAATTGTTCGATTGCTAATAACTAAATAAAATCGGATTCATTGGCCAAACATCCTTCATTTTACTCAAACACGCAAATTTCCCCGAACGAACGGAGCCAACCGTAATAAAATATTCCGCACGCGAAAAGGGATTAACCGCCGACGATTGACAGTTATGAAACCATGAATTATCGATCCACCGTGGCGCTATCCGAGCCTCCCTTCACCCCTTCCCGCCATCCCTTCTTTCTCTTATCAAGCTTCCAAAGTCAAGTCGATATGCTCGATTGGCAGCGTGATCGATCGATCGTGGAAACCTTCGCCAATAACTCGCCCCTCACGCTCGTTTGCAGCGAGCAATAAGGGAAATAATAGAACGCGTGATCGAAGTAATGCGAAATAACTTGCTGTCGCTTCTGCGCGTTCGCACTTCTTCCTCTTTCTCGCGTTCGCTCGTTAACTCGACGTTGTGGCAGCTACGAATTTGATGTCCAACCGGAGGGAAAATTATTAGCGACGAAAGAGGGCACGGACGCTTACCGGTAAATCACTCTCAAAACCCATTCGCCCACCCGCCCAACCCCCTTTCCCACACACCCTTCTCTCCACACTGACAAGTGATATTTTCATCGTTCGCGCGAGTGACAACGTTCGAGGCAAGATTAATCACCGACGCGTTAAAATGAATTTTTTTCCTAAAATATGTGCCGCGATGGCCACGCGGGGGAGGGGGGGGAGGGGGGCAGAGGGGGCGAGACCCACGTGTAGGCGTTATAAAGTTCGTTTATTGGCACCGACCGCGTCCCACCGACCTCACCCTTCGTTTTCCCGTACGCTCGTTACAACCGTTCGACCTACGCCACGATAAGTCATCGGTTGACAAGTAATATTTTTATCGTTTCTGAGAGTGGCATTGTTCGAAAGATGATTAATCGTTCCTCGTCCGAGATTGTTATCGATGGATAGGAGAGCCCTCTGGCGCGTTTCGATCGGACGATGCCTCGTGTGGCATGCAGGTTTAATCGACGAGTCTGGCAAATGATTATTTCGTCACACGTCCCGCCGATTTTCACGAGTTTGAAATATTCGAAGCGTTTGTCAGAGAGTTCTGCGAAGTTCAAGATCGTCTCTCCACGGATTACCGTAAAATTAGCGCGATGATAAATTATTTAGCGCCGGGTCGTTTGGAGATCGTATTCATTCGCATGAGATATTTTACCAACACTGTATGAGATGTCATTGTAAATGGTTGTGTTGGTAAAATTTGAAATCAATCTGGAACGATGCAAGATGTTCATTGCAGGTGTACATCGAGTAAAAAATCAGTATACAGCGTGAGTAACCATCTGAACTGCATAATGTAATATAAATCATTCCGTTGTAGTGAAAATATTAATAATTATAAATTGTTAATATAATAGATGATTGAGTGTGAACCATTGAGGCTATTTCCTCTTATTTTAAATTAATAATTGTATTATGGTGTTCATACAGTTACTTGATGACTCGTGTAATCCTCTGTTATCTCACACTCACACTTCTGATACTGCCAGAAAAAATTTATTTCAATTTATTAATTCAGTATAAATTAAATTAAATGTAAACTATGAATTCACTCATTAATACATATATATAGGCTGAGTTCCAGTTTTGTAAAAATCCCGGACGAACCCCCAATTTTATGGTTCTTCTGTACTATCATAATCAGTGATCAGAACATTGATTTTGACAAGATTTTTAAAGATTATTGAGCTCAATGAAGTATTCTTTCTTATAAATAATAAACTGCGAATTTTCATACAAATTTATATTTGTATAAGGATAATAAAAACAAAGACAAAGATGGAAAATTTGGATATTCTATACAAAATTATAATTAAAAGTAGTGTATTTTGTATAAAATTATATTTGATATTCGCAATGATAGCCAAGACAAAATTTGAAGCAGTGAATCACGTAGCGATGTAAGTTACTCTTACGATGTTTTTCGTAAAATTATGTTTATTATTAAGTGCCATTTCTCAGTAATAAACAAAGTTACAGACCCTTCAATTCGAATTATACAATTTGGAACTTGCATCATTACGATTCTCACCCCTTCATTTACATACACATACAGTGTCACGTGAATCAGAAAGAGCAACACAATTCTTCTCTACCAGCCACATTGCGTGGATCAACGAATAAGATTTTTATGATTGGCCAAGAACCGTCTCTGCAACAGTTTTGCAGTGACAAATGCGAATTTTTTTGAATTTCCTGTTAGCTTCCTCGTAAAAAGACATGGCGGTGCATGTGTATATTTTCTTATATTACGTGCGTATTTTTATATATTTCTCACAAACGCGTGAAAATGTACAGTCTTTAATTAAGTAATCAGTCCTCGATCGCGAATATAATCAACAAGAATCCTGTACGTATTAATCGAGCCTTTCCACCTGTCTGTTCCAGGGGGATATTGCAGCAGGGCAGAAAGAATTACGAGGAGGCGATTCTGAGTTATCAACGAGCGATCCATTTCCGGCCTTCGTTAGCTCGTAAGTATTTCCATTATTTCCCAGCCAACGTTTACAGCGAGAGGCGATCGAGTTTCCAATGGAACTCTCGAGTTTCTCGATTTTTTTTTCTTTCTTTTTCTCTCTCTCTCTCTTTCCACGGACGTGCTTTCCATCGAGGCCTGCCCGCCACGGTAACACGGCCATGGAAATCGATGTTAATGTTCCGAGGCACGAATTAACGAAATGTAATTTGACGCAGCCAGCGTGTACCATTAATGAACCGCGGTCGCAAGTTATCGCTGTTCACTGGGGCACTGAAGCGGCAATTCTCGCGTGAAAAATAGAACGATCCCCCGCCCCCACCCTCCTTTGCGTTTTCACCCTGTTCGAGCCCGCGTAAGAACCCTATCGAGCTCTGCGCTCACTACGAGAGAACTCACTCTCGCCATGCACATGTTTAACAAGTGTTCTTCTCGTTCGAACGGTTGTTACGCCAGTGCCTATGCACCGTAGACGATTTAAGTGTCCAGTTGTGTGTAACTCCTTGTTGTTGTTTTTTTTCTTCTTTTCCTTTTCAAAATGGTCACTTGACATTTCGTTACCTTTCAACCCCCTTTGCGATTATTATTTTTTTTTCTTTCTCAGATCTGCAATTTATATTCTTTTACTTTAGACACAGTTCGTGCACATTTGAACGAACTGAAATGTCGAAACACGGATTCCACGAAACTGTAATTAGCTTCGTCGAAATAACGATTCGTACCGCGATCGTTTGTAAGGTATGATGTTAATTAGAGTAGTACCATGGAATTTCTAACTTTCGATTGAATTTTTATCACGTTGCTCCTCTTTTCTTCATTCCTGAGTAATTCCTTTCGCTAAGGAAATCCTCCTCGTTTCTCGTTGAAGATTTATCTTATAAGGCAAAAGCGACCAAAGAAATTCTGGTAATTACATTAAAAAGATTTTACTGATTTTGATATACGTACGGCGTTGGCCAAAATTTTAGGTCTTACAAATATTTATTTATTTATTTATTAGCATTTGATATTTTATTTTTCAAGAAAATTGGAATTCTGTCAAAAAATCTGCAACATGATAATTTCCTCTTTCTGTAGTGACATAATATCATATTTGATTATTACACTGGGATAAACCCGTAGGGAAATTAGTTGATAATTAATAGGATAACTGATATTAATTAATATTAATAGTAGAGTAACGATATTAACAATATTAACACTATTGCCATACGGTAGTACTAACGGTATTAATATTAATAGATACTCATTTTCTCAGCCCTCTTACGCTACTAAAATATTACTACGCCCATTGCAGTCGTTTTGTAATATTTTTTAACATTGTTAATTACTTTGTTTAATGGGTTACACTGCTTGTAAATAAATTTTATACTCAGGTTTACATGTACTTCGCCGTATGATAGTACTTTTTGGCTATATCATCGTTAAAATACTCGAGACGAAAACTAGAGGGGAATTACCGTTGTTAGAAATGTATACCGTGTATTTTAGAACGTGTACGCAAACTTTTGGCTCAGTGTATGTCAAAGTCAATATTTTGAGTAATTTCACTTATACACGTAACCGTTGTATGGCTTTAATTTTCGAGAAATAGTTTTGACAATTTAAATCATTAATTCAACGACTGCGTCGTCGATTAACATCAAGTTAAATGTAAGATAAAATTTTCAAAATATTGTGCAACGATTGGTTTCGATAGATGGAAATACAACATAAATAATAACGAATGACGAGAGAGGCTTTCTATTAAAATAAAATCGGA